>JAEKIV010000729.1:0-15122 GCA_016801325.1 Hypholoma fasciculare
TGGCCCTTGGGCTGATGGACTGACAGGCCCGTATACGCCCATATCTCCTCACATATTGAAAAAATGATTTTTGCGACATTCGCGGAATGACAGGTACACCCAATCGGAGGCTGCTTTGCTAGCTCTCTTCCAGCGCTACCTCCCTAAGGTCCACTCGAGCAAACTGCTCATCGCCTACGGGGATGAGTGACGCGTGCGTACGATAACGCAGTTGTGAGGTGCCATGATAAATTAAATAAATTATGTATAGCTTTCAATCACAGCATCATTTTGTGTAGTGCCAATGCCAATGATGTCGTCCGGTTACACTAGTACGTATTTATATTGTACATTAAGTCGAAGGAAAGTAGAGTAACCATTGGTGAGCGAAATCAGTATCACAAGAAGTTGAAACGCCTACCCAGATATGGAAAACTGCGAATCGCCATGCCTTTATTAGCATGAGGAAGAAATCGTTGATCAGAATATGAATCCGATGTTCAAGTATTACGCTGCTAGAGACATCTAATTATGACCTCGACGAAGTCTGCGGAGATCAGAGAAATGGAGGAACAGGGAAAACGAGATAAAATTCGTGCTTCCCTCTGTAGGCATCTAACCGTGCTACATAGTGTGCAGAATAAAATTTGACCCGTTACCGATGTCATTGAGAGTCCAACTTAGACGGCGACAAACGATGAGCAGTGACAAACTTTTAGGTTGTAGTAAGTATTTCACCATATGTAGTAGCCACGAGATATAGATATTTCGCACCATCAACATCTGAATGCACTAAAAATCAATGTAATAAGAGCTTGAATTGTACTCAGGATATAACATCATGGATCCCGGCAGGCAAGCGCTCAGAGCGTTGGTGGGGAGCATGATCTACAAAAAAAATTGCCACGTAATACTGGAAAAAGAAGACACTCTAGGCTAGAGATGAGCGAGCTATGGAGAGGCTATCTAATCTGAATTCGGTAATTATTACCTAATGCGGAGAATGAAAGATGGCTGAACTCCTCTGACCAACTCTCTCCTTCCGACCACGACCTCATGACTGCTTTCATCTCCACATAACTCTCATTACCTCTCACCAGTGAAAATTTGCGACTATTATGCCCTCCGAGTTCAGCAACCACTTCACCCAGACTCTTGTACTGTCCAACACGCGCCCAACTTCGCCTTTTCGACCACCATCTGCTTTCGACGACTCATCGACTGCACAACAACAGACTGAACCCGAAAAAAATGAAGGAAGACTCTCTTTACAAAAGAAGGTAGAGCTCCACGCGCTCCTCGGCTCAATGAACCAGGGTTCTATCAGTGTAACGGACGTACAAGCTTACGCCGACCGGCTTGCGAACATACTGCCCAAAGACGCGACATATGCGCTGGCAGCTGTCGGTGATGAAGAGGAGGCTGTGTTGATGGAGGCCATTATCGGAAAGCTCGCAGTTGTGCTTTATTCCACTGCCCTGGACGTGTATCTTACTCAAGCAGCGGATGTTGAGGCGGAGGCGGAGTGGTGGGCCGATATCGAGCGTTCAAAGAGGAATGTCGCGCTTTATCTTCTTCAAAGTATGACAACTATTCGCTTCCTTCATGCTCATCGCTGATATCTGTTAGCATTTCCGCAGAGGGTGGCCAATGTCATACGGACGATCGCGACAGCGCTGCACAGAAGCCACACTCCTCTCAGCTTCTCCAGCTTCTCGCCGTCCTCTTTTCGATCCATGTTTCCATCACCTGCTCAACTCACCCTCCGACCTGGCTCACTGACGACCGCTTTCTTCCCGTACCTCAAACATCAAAAGTCGCTGACTCTTGCCGTCCTTCTCGCACCTCCGCGACTGTCCCCGACGACAACTTCAAGAATCCAGAAACTTCGCGAATTTGTATATTCCGCGTACAAATTCATGACGTTGCCACTGGAGTTGACCCGGCAGGAATGCAGATACAACCGGAAAACCCTCGAACGGATCCGCGATGAACGTGCGAAGTGTCTTGGAGAGCTCGTGGATCAACGTCCCTGGCTAAGCCAGCTCATCCACGGTACTTCCAAAATCGCGCCATCTCTGCGGTTTACGCGCTTGTTTGACACTATAAACCAAGTTTTGTCACCCGAGTGGGAAACACCGGATGGCGAGCCTCTATTCGCGGCAATCGCCCAGCTCACAACTAACTTACCAGCGGCCACGGCCAGCCACGCGCAACTCCTTCGCTCGCAGAACCTTCTGCGCCCCTCGGCGTTGACGCGGATATGGCCGTCATTGCTCATCTTGCCGCCACTCTCCCTATACATCTACACAAACCGCACGACATGGACGTCTGCTATTGTGGATATGGCACACGACGCGAAGGAGACGTGCCTTGGATTCCTGCAAGGCTGGCTCATCGAGCCGCTGATCGATGTACTCAATACTGTACGGGCTGGGGGTAGAGGTGAAATGTTAGTACACGAGAGTGGCGTCGTCGCGGATCTGGAGGTTCGTTACGTGTTTTCTTCCTCATTTTCAATTATATTGACTGTTCAATAGAGCCTGGAGAGGATGGCTTTGGCCCTGGCGCGCGACTCGCTCAAATACACACCCACCCAACTAGACATGCTAGCTACGCGAGTTAGGATGGGTGATCTCACTCCGGTGATGGAGATATACGAGGAGGACATCCGCACGCCCTTCCGCTCCGCGCTGACGGGCACACTCCTGCGCAACCTCTTTATCCAGATACAAAAGGCCAAGGTGCGATGGGCGCTCCCTTGGATTTGCCCAAGTTGCTGACTCGAAACCTGCAGGTGGACATTGATCAGGCGCTTTCAGGTATCGATCGCCTCCTCAAATCGCAGGAACTCACTTTCGCCTTTGTGGGCGTCGCACCCGCTTTGGCTATCGTCTACACTGTATTAGGCAGTGCTGACCGACTTTGGGGCGTCATCGCCGGTAAGGGCCATCTCGGCGGTAGGCAGCGGCGCAAGGCTGTTTGGGAGGGCATGCGGTATGTTTCTCCTCCTCATCACCCGTATTTTTGAGCTCAATGACCCGTTGAATGCGCACAGACGTATCGAGAAACTTCTTATCCTCTCCCCGGAGCGACACGCAACCATGCCTGAGCGATCCACCGGCCTCCTCATTATTTCGCTCACACGACTGCGGACCTACGTGCTGGAATGCCTACCTGCGCGATTACGCACACCGTTCCTCGAGGATTTGAACCAGCTCGAGGATACGCAGCTGAGTCGCGAGGCAAAACTACGGATTGTGGAAAGAATGTGGCGGTGCTGGGGCACGAGTGGGGAGGGGATCATCAGGCTCTGAAGGGTGTAGTACTTTTGAGGAACATCATCTTGTTGCCAGCTAACGTGGCAGATATATCATCTGCTCTAGATATCCAATATTGAACTCTACATCCCGGATTTCATCAAATACATATTTCCAAGAAATAAGATGCTTTACAAATAGTCTATGCACACGTCCAACACAAAACCCGCGTGGATTAAATCCAAAGCTCGCCGCGTGGTTCTTGTGCGTAACATCATTCACCTGTGCATCGAGTCCTGCGTGGCCTCGGCAAGACCGGTCGTCTTGCTCATGCGGCCGAGCGTCTGATCGGGTGCGCCCGTGGGGAGCCTCTCGTCGACGCGGCTAGCTTCATCTTCGATCAGGTCTCCCTTGGTGGGGCCCGGGACGTAGTGCTGCTTGTGCTCATTGAGAGCCGTGCTGCCCTCAGGTCTATTCTGGAAAGCGATGATGCTCCTAAGCTGGGCTATGACGACAGCAGCTATATTTATGGCGTACAAGGGGTGCGTTCTTCATGTACTCCTCGTTGATGTTGTGCGTCGTCACCTGCGGCTTGCCAACGACCTGCTCGGTCTTCTTGAACACCTCATCCGTGTAGTTGACTCGAGGCATGACGCTAGGGTGATGTGGCCTTGATGTATGGTGTTCGATTTCTGTTGGATGGTTTATGATACTGATGGCCAGTGCAGACGAGCGTGAGGTGGGCTCTGAATTTGGGGTGAACTCTTTTGGTGATGGTCTCAGACTCATCTCAGATGTTTGACGTCGCGCAGTCGATGATTTGACTCCATCCAGTGAATGGTCTGTCACCGTCTGTGAGTCCAATTATGTCATCGATTTAAGCTTGTGCCCTCAATCTGGAGCACCCCTACAAGACTGCGAGCGTGATCATGCAATGCCCTCTGCGGTGACTGCTGTACTTTATAAGAATTGCGATTAAGGTTCTCACTCGTTATCATCTTTATCTAGGTGGTTAATCCCCTTCAAGCACTGCAGGTATCCCCAAATCGAAGTTTGGCATCGGCTTCGGCCCAACAGCACAAGGGGAAGCCGTCCAAAATTCGAATTTGCAGCCCTAAAAGGACTCACGAGCATTATTTTTGCGTGCCTTCCCCACACCCATGTGCGATGCTCTGCGATGCTGCACAAATGCTACTTGATCAAGCTCACAAGGAAACGGCGATCTGAACGGCTAAGGGGGCAAGGCTATCTAATCAATCTTATCTCTTTCCTATTGGGGCGAAAATGCGGGGTATTTGTCATGCTGGGCAATTGTGGCACGGTGGGGTTGTGCTCGGCACGATGGCTTAACACAGGTTTGTATTCCGTCAACAAATGCCATTCTTATACATCGCCGCATCTTTGCCCGACTCACATCATCAGCACACATTGCTGGCACAATAACTTGTCTCCCCACCATCACCATCGCCACGAACCCTCGCAGTAGCGACCTGAACACTTTCCAGCCCTTGGGTCTCACCACGTCTCACACGATCAGAGGCTTCCCTATCCAAGCAGCAATAGAACGAAGTGCACTTGAAATACCTACAGAAGTTCAGATATGGTAAGTCTTTCCAATCAGCGCATGTTTGGAATCCGGGTGTCCTAGATTGTGCAGATGTGGCTGGCAGCTTCAGAAACTAGAGAGATAGTCCGTTTAGGCGAGCCTTCCACCCAGGCGCAGGGGTGGACACGAGGACACGGCTGTCTCCAAGCATGCGACGCCTGAGTGTGAACGATTGCTGACGTTGCTGCTTTTAGCCGATTCAAGTAGAAAGACGGCCTTCAGAGGTACGCGAGCCCGTCGACGCTCGCGCGGCGACTGCAAAACAGCAGGCTCAACAGCAGCAGCAGGCTCACCATCACCAGCAACAGCAACAACAGCAACAGCAACAGCAGCTAGCCCACCGCGAGGCGCTGCGCCTCGCATTGGGCAGCATCCTCACTCCCGTGAGTGTGTTCCCGCGTCTGTCTTTCGCGGCGCGCTGAATAGGCATCGAGAAACGGCCGCCATCTACGGCATCCCACCACTCGTCGCGGACCTCGTCCGGGACCGCCAGCCCATTTGCGTATGGGATGAGTGCGTCCGGCACGCACACGCCGGCAAGCACGCCCCCCGTGCATGCGTACGGGCATTCGCCGCTCGCGGTGGATGGCGCGCATCTTCTGCACCCGCACGCGCATTATGGGCACGGGTATCATGGACATGGGCACCAGCCGTCGCGCCTTGGTCCCAGTCGATCGGTGAGTCGCGCGTTTCTGTGTGTATTATTGTTAACTGACCTTTTGCAGACTTCGTCGTCGACGCCTTCGCCATCTAGCAGCGCGCAGCCCTCTGCGCATCCGTCGCCGCGGGTAGACGTGTCGGGCGCGCCGCCGCTCCCACCGGTCATTGACCCCTTGCCGCCCGCGGCGGTGACTGAAGTAGAGAGCGCGCATGCGCCTGCTACCGTGAAGGAAGCGGCGAAGCCAGTGCCAGTGAGGCCTCATATCATGCCGCTGCACTCCGGGGACGGTGCACACGGCCAAGCCCCAGCAGGCGCCGACGGCCACGAGGCAGCGCGCTCGGGCAGCGCAGGTGCCGCGGCAGCGAGCGGTTCGTCGACGCCAAAGGCCAAATTCTTGCAGACGTTGGGGTCGAAGAGTGCATGGGACGCGCTTATTCACGGATCGTTCTCTTGAACGGCTCATATTTTGGAGATCGACTCGGACCACGTTCCATAGGAGAGATAGTAGGAAGAATCTAGAGGGAAGGTAGGTGTAGCTAGGTACGGTTGGGTTGTCGTTTGTTATACGATTCATGTAGCTTACCGGGCGTAGCTTTATTCCCCATTTTGTAATTACTCCGGGGATTTATTATTCTATGTCGTACTCCTTTCTTTTTAAAAGTACCATGGCGCGGAGTACTCTGTAGCACGTAGTAATGATTTAACCTTGTTGTGATTGGGGTAATGGCGCTCAAGTCTGGCTTTACACTCCTGCATGTTTATAGAAGAACATCGTTATCGATCAAGGTCAGGTTTTGACTCTCGACCCGCTCTCGACTTGCTCTTAGAGAGACATTATGCACGGGAATTGCCGAGAACCGGGACCGGTCGCTGGCGATCAGATCGCGCACTGAGCAGTCGAAAAATCTGACCGCTGCGGCTCAAACCTGAACTTATACACCACCATGGAGGCTTTCGAGACGTACCAAACGCCGCTTTCTAGGTTCGCCGCTGCTGGTGCGCACTAATGCGAATCTGACCGCGCACCCAACAGCCGATATGCGAGCAAGGAAATGGCGTATCTCTTCTCGCCTGCCAATCGCTTCTTCACCTGGCGCAAGCTCTGGCTCAACCTTGCGAAGGCGGAGAAACAGCTTGGTCTGCCAATCTCAGACGAGGCTATAAACCAGATGGAGGCGAACTTGGTGAGGGTTATGCGATCTGAAGTAGATGAAGCGTCGCTAAACATCAGCGATGTCCTATATGCGACTACTTTGGGATCTGAAAGAACTTGACGCCCGAGCAATTTGACATCGCCGCCGTCGAGGAGAAAAAGCGCAGGCACGATGTCATGGCGCATGTGCACACTTTTGGCACCGTTGCACCCGCGGCTGCAGGCATCATCCATCTCGGCGCGACCTCCTGCTACGTGACCGAGTGTGTACCCCTCTTCTTTTCACTGAGTGATAATTTAATTGCTGGGTGGCAGCAACGCGGACCTCATATTCTTGCGCGAAGGCTTGGGATACCTCATCCGCTCGCTCGGCGTGCTGATCTCGCGTCTCTCCGCGTTCGCGGCGGAGTACCGAGACCTCCCAACGCTCGGCTTCACCCACTTCCAGCCCGCGCAACTGACGACGGTCGGTAAGCGCGCAACTCTCTGGATCCAGGAGCTCCTCTGGGATCTGCGCAACCTCCAGCGCGTGCGCGATGACATCGGCTTCCGCGGCGTAAAGGGCACCACTGGCACGCAGGCGAGCTTCCTCGCGCTGTTCGATGGCGACCACGACAAGGTTGAGCAACTCGATGACCTCGTCACGAAGCTCTCCGGCTTTGAGTACGCGTACCCCGTCACCTCGCAGACGTACTCGCGCAAGATCGACGCGGACGTTCTCGCGCCTTTGGCGTCGCTCGGCGCCACCGCGCACAAGATCGCCACGGACATCCGTCTGCTCGCTAATCTCAAGGTGGGGCCCACCCTTCCGCACGCATGAGCACCCGCTAATAAATATCTCAGGAAATCGAAGAGCCTTTCGAATCCACACAGATCGGGTCGTCTGCGATGGCGTACAAGCGCAACCCCATGCGCTCTGAGCGCGTGTGCAGTCTCTCGCGCCACCTCATGGTGCTGCACCAGAACGCGCTCATGACGAGCAGCGTGCAGTGGTTCGAGCGCACGCTCGACGACAGCGCGAACCGCCGCATCACGCTCCCGGAGGCGTTCCTCACGGCGGACATCGTGCTCTCGACGCTGCAGAACGTCTCCGAGGGCCTCGTCGTGTACCCCAAGGTCATCGCGCGCCGCATCGCGCAGGAGCTTCCGTTCATGGCGACGGAGAACGTGATCATGGCGATCGTCAAGAAGGGCGGAGACCGCCAGGTCGCACACGAGAAGATCCGCGTACGTATATGTCTTCTTGAGCTGGAGGGTTTTTGTCTTATTTTATTTCTTTGCGGGTGACAGGTCCTGTCACACGAGGCGGCCCACCAAGTGAAGCAGCTCGGGCTCGAGAATGACCTCATCGAACGCATCCGCGCGGATGCATACTTCGACCCGATCAAGGGCGAGCTGGACGCGCTTCTCGACCCTACGAGCTTCATCGGCCGCGCGCCGGAGCAGGTCGACAGCTTCCTTGCGAAGTGGGTGCAGCCCGCGCTGAACACCGAAGAACTGAAGGAGGCGCTCAAGGGCAGCAAGCGCGTGGAATTGAACGTTTGAAAAAATGTAGGCCATACAGCGCAGGTGATGGTTTGTGCGAGGTACTATATGCTGAAATGATGCTGATTGATTTTCAAGGAATAGACTATATTGATTGTAACGAGAAATATCTATTCAGTTATGTATATAAAGATGTTTTAAGTTTCAGCGAACACTAGAGCGATCTCCAATATTTCATCTCCTTCGCCAAATATGTAGTAGAACATAAGATGCCAGACCAGTATGATTCAAATTAAGGGGTATGACTGCTTCTATGGAAATTTGTAATGGCACTGACAAACTTATCCTTTGCACGGTAGATTGTATCTGCAATACGGTCAGCGTAAATTTTATCGTCGTCCATTTCTTCCTGAAAATGGTAAACAGGCCTGGGCTGTGCATGCAACGTCGGCGATGCATTGTCACTATGCCACGTCTGTACATGTTCATCTTGAGGGATATTGGGAAGTGGTTTCTGAAGCTTATTCGGGGATTTTCGTGGTGGTAGCGCGGGAGGTGGCAGCACTGGAGGTGATAGCGCTGGAGGTGGCCTGTGAATCGGAGGTGGCCGCGGCCTTGCCAGCTTTCTTTTGTCTTCCTCGGCATTCGCCATCAGTTGCTCCAACCTTTGACGGTCTTTGACCAGCTCAGCTTTCAGATCCTCGTCGTTGCCAATTGTTGCCTCCTGCATCTCCTTCATCAAATCTTCCATATCTTCTTCGTGTTTCTTCTGCAGCGCCTTCATCTCCTCGATGATGACCGCACCCGCCGACGTATCTCCCAGCGCGGTCCCTGCGTACAGCTCTAGCTGGATCTTCATCGTCTTTGGCTGTTGATGGATCAGCGTGGACATGATGGAGTGAGCCGACGCGAGCCCTTGATCGTGGCGAAGCATTTGGGCTCCAATGTCGATGAGAGGCTTGAATATCCGATTGGCCAGCTCCGCGTGTCGGGCATTGCCCTCTTTCTCGCTGACGTTGTTCCAATTCGTAGTGACGAGTCGGACGTTGCTGAGCATTTCGTCGCCGCAAAGCTCTCTGAATAGCCTGAGATTCTTTTTGGCAGCGCCGCCTACTCGAGGGTCGGATATGCGGTGCAGGTAGATTATGCCGTTTATGCTCCGCCCTCCGCTGATGAAATTCACAGTTGAGAATCAACGGAAAGCTGAAATGATCGATGCAGCGCTCACTTTCCCTGCAAGAAATTCGCTATTTTTTGGAGGATGTCGGTGTCGGTGATATCACTTCGAGAGTCGTCGAACCCAGGCGTATCGACGAGCGTTACGGACAGTCCAGAAGTTTCGTCAATCCACAGAGCAGTAGTGACATCGATTGTCTGAGACTCGAGGTCATGGCCGACGCGAATGCTTTCGTCTTTGGTGAGCAGGTTAATAAACTAAATAAGAAGAAAGATGAATACATATTATCGCCGCGAAGGACCTCTAGTTGTACTCACGGTGGATTTCCCTGTGAACATCAGGTAAGACTTTGAGATCATTCTAGTTTGTGGCCCAATGTTTCTCTACGACAGACCTACCTGTTCCAGTGGGGCCCATAAAACTGAGAGCAATTAGCCATTATTGACAGACTTCATATTGACTTGGTACTAGGTAGAGGACATACACGATTATCACTTCGCGGTCGCATGTTGCGTCGGGCTGCTGCATTGTCTCTCTGCCTTGCATGTTCACGATGCGACGGAAGGCTTTGTTAGTTAGAATGTATCGGATTGTCGATAAACCCTGGCTGCACTATTTTAATGTGAGCATCGTGCCTGTCATAATCATTTCTCCCTCACTTGCCTCTTGCCTTGCCGGATGGCCGCAACTTGAACGTGGTATGAATCACCCAATCATTGCTGTATACCAAAGAGCTGGTTCTACCTGGAAAAATACAGCCTCACACTGACCTCAAATAACCTAGAAATAACACTCGGTTGAATCGTGATTGAGTTCTGATACAGACCCGACGGCGAAGTTCCGAACGTCAGCGATAGGCGCCCAGATTGCAGGTCCATCAAATATCTAGATTTCATCAAGATTCGCGGAGTTTCAACGTGAAACTAGTGTGCTGTTGACTTGCCACGGTGCCACATCAACTCCTTCCAGTGCCTCCACGTCCAGCTCAAGTCCAAAAACGGTCAGCACCTGCCTCCGTGCCCGAGCCACTCCACAAATAAAAGCAACCCTCAAACGAGGCGTTCCAAAAACAGCCACCAGATTACGATGCCAAATACCTCGGCGGAATTGGATTGGTTCGTACAATGGGCAACAAAGTCACACTGATTTGCTTATCTCGAACCCGATAGAAGTATTCTCATGTCTTGAACCAATTATGGAGCTTATAGACGCTTGACAGACGACCGACAAGTGTATGCGGGGCACGGAACATAGCAATACCCGATTTCGAATGCTTGGATTCGGCAGTCCAAGATGGTGTAGCACCTCACGACTGCAAATGGAATACCAACACATTCAAAATCTACAGCGTATTTTCCGCTCCTGAGAGTTGCTTCAGACGTGTAAACGCAAATCTGACAATTCACATTTTACTCTTCCCCCTTGAATGGATCCCTCTGTCAATCGACCCAAAGGAATGTCCTCCGGACTCCAGGACGACATAGTGATAGCGTGAGCGTTCTTGCAACATTTTTGGTCGCATTTTCGCTCAACTCTGCCACTGTCTACCAGTATAATGGGAGCCACTGGCTCTGGAAAATCTTCTGTGAGTCGGACGATCCACAAAATTTGCTGGGCTGGGACTGTGTTAACCCATTCTGAAGCGAATTTTTTTAAACTCGTAGTTTGTCAACCTTCTCACAGGCAAGACTAGTGTCAAGATTGGTGGTAGCCTCGAATCTGAGACCGCAAACGTCGACGCCGTCCACTTCTTGGACGACACCACCGGCCGCAAAGTGACTATCGTTGATACACCGGGATTCGACGATTCACGTCAGGGCATGACTGATACAGACATCTTGAAAAAGATTGCAGATTTTTTACTCGACGAGTGAGCCTATCTTGATGATTGCCTCGCTTCTCTCCTTGAGCTGACGGTAATGTATTAGGTATGACGCAAACCGAAAGCTCAATGGTCTCGTGTATGTCCAACGAATTTCCGACCCCAGGTTTAGCGGACAACAGGGAAAGAATCTGAGGATGTTCCAAAGCCTCTGCGGAATGGGGACATACAAAAACGTTGTTGTCCTCACCACATTCTGGGACCAAGTCGAAGCAGAAGTCGGGGCCAGGCGAGAAGCACAATTGCAGTCGAATTTTTTCAAGGAACTTCTCCAAGGCGGAGCCCTGTTCATGCGAAATGATCGTACTTCAAAATCTGCTATCGCTCTTCTCAACCACGTCGTCAATAAATTGGCTCCCGTGACTACTCAAATCCAAATTGAAATGGGAAAAGAGGGGAAATCTCTCATTGACACCGCGGCGGGGGGCGTACAGCAAGAGGAGATCGCGCGCATCGTCGCGAAGCACAAGAAGGAGATAGCAGATCTCAGAGCTGAGCTAGATACGATCAAGCAGAGCAACGTTGCGGCAAGGCGGGAGCTCGAGCAGGAGCGCGCTAAGCTGCGGCAACAACTAGCCCGATGGGAAAACGAGAAAGCGCAGTTGAAGGAAGGCATCGACAAGGAAAGGATTGCTCGCCAAAAACTGGAGGCGGATATTGCAGCGGAGCGAGAGGATCGGGAGAAATGGCGCCAAGAACAAGAACGCAAATTCGACGCTCGAAACGTAGTCACCAAAGCGACTCATCAAATTGCCTCCACTCGGCCAAGCGACAGAGATCGCGGTGGTACTGTCGGTGAGTCGGTTCAAATCAGCGCACCTTCAAATAATAACACAACCCTCAGTGGAACAATTGGCGCTAACTTTCAGATCGACAAACGGCGGGAACCCCGGCGAATATCAGTTCGCGCAGTCGGAACAGTACCCGCCTTATTTGGCGTACATCCCACGAAAGCATAGAATGTTTATTTTCGATATCTTCAACTTCACTGCCCTTTCAGAAACGGTTGCGACGCTGCTTTTCGGGTCGCCTACATCGCCGAGTATGCAGAGTCTGAAGCAGATCGTAACTCGAAACAGGGAACTTCACACAAAATCGCGGGAGAGCGCCCGTAGCGGTCGCACCGATTTCAAGCCAGACATGCATTTCAACAAAAATATTGGTCTTCGCGACGATTGGTATACCGATGCCGCATTTGGTCAGCAACAATTCACGGGGGCCAATGCCACTACTATTACTCTTGCGCCCCAGCGTTGGATTGAAGAATTCAAAGTGGCTTCAAATATTCAACAACGCACCGACGTTTCGAAGCTCTTGACGGACGATCCTGCCAGCATCTTTATTCAGGACTACAGCGACTTCCGCTCTGCAATGGGTGTCTCTCCCACCACCGAATTCATGTTAGACGGTCGGTATGGCTGTTCTTCTGTCGTACTCTTCCACCTGGAACCAGAAGGGAAGCTACATCCCATAGCCATTACGATCGATCATAAAGGCAGCCTGGAAGAATCTGTGACCATTTTCAATCGCCGCATTTCATCTGCGACACCTGGCAACGAAGCAGAAGACTGGCCCTGGCGTTACGCAAAAATGTGCGCTCAGTCTTCCGACTGGCTTCGTCACGAGGTTTCTATCCATCTCGTCAACACACACCTCGTCGAAGAGGTTATCATCGTTGCTGTGAACCGTACATTCAGCCCTTCCCATATTGTCTTCAGACTTCTGGAGCCGCATTGGAACACCACCCTCCCGCTCAACGACGCAGCTCGTAAAACCCTTGTGCCGAAAATCATCATTCCACTGACTGGTTTCTCCCCAAAGCAAACGTACGCGTTTCTCAAGGAGGCGTTCAATACATTTGACTGGACGGGCTTATACATTCCGAACGACCTACGTAGGCGCGGCTTCCCACCCGAAGACTTAGACAAGCGCAAATATCACAATTATGGGTATGCCCGCGGTATCTCTCGCATGTGGGATATAATCCGGAAATTTGTCCAGACGGTTCTCCAAGATACCTACTCCGGCGGTGACGCACAGGTAGCCAATGACCGGTCCATTTCTGCCTTGTACCAGGAAGTCCGCTCGCGCAATGGCGGCCAGCTATCAAGCTTCCCTGACATCAAGACTTTGGACGAATTAATCGACTTCGTCACTATGTGCATTCACATCGCATCGCCGCAACACACCGCCGTCAACTACCTGCAGCAATACTACCAAACCTTCATTCCCAACCGACCATCAGCCCTCTTCAGTCCCCTTCCACAATCTTTGACCGCACTTCAGAAGTTCAAAGAAGGTGATATTTTATCAGCACTTCCTATCCGCCGACCTCGGGAGTGGTGGATTATGGCTCACGTCCCATACCTCTTGTCATTTGAAATGCCGGAGGATAGTACCATCCTCCACTACGCCACGACGGCGTCGGATTCGACCTTCAGCCCGCCTGCCATTCGCAAGGCCGCTGGAACTCTGCGGAGCGATCTTGACGCTTTCAGTGTAGACGTGTATCGCTATAGCTTGGAGCTCGATGATCAGCAAACGCCTTACGAAGTACTGGACCCCGCTAGGACTGCCATATCGATCCTCATCTGAGGTCCAAATTCTTTCTTTTTGAACGTTTTGTCATTAAATTCGAATTTCGAGTGGATTGCTACCTCACGTCTGTTTTCTTTGCGCTGGAACCTGGGCATAGCCATTTGGGATCGCGATGCAAAGGTCATTTCTCTGGTTATTACATCTCTAAGTCTCGCATCATCCGTGTGATACGCTAGTCTGTTTCTCCCATTTTGTATCATCATCATCCTACCTATAGGACAACTGACTGTTTGCTCAAGTTCCTGAAGTATCCAACGTGTGAACGGACTCATTCGTAACATTCATGACGCTTCGACTCCACCTGTCAGTGGAGAATGAATGATTCATGCTGCACATTATGTGGCGCGTTGCCTGAAGCCAACGACCTCGCGGGAGCGGAAAAATAGCGCTGGACGCGCATCTTTAGTAACTCTTCTCCTTCGCGTTAGCTTCGAACATACAATAGCAAGACGGTTGGACCCACGCCATTTCCTCGGACTGTAAGTTGTCTATGATTTGTTTGTGTGTACAGGCCGGTGAAATTCCATCGGAATTCTGATTACCAGAGACAGCATGTAGTCGCGAGTGTACATAGGCGGATAGTATTGGCCAGCTCTAGAATGTTTCTGACTCATTGGTCGTTAAACATAGCATATCTACGTGGGATGTACAGGTACCCGGAGAGAACTCCGCATCTGAGATTTAGGCGCTCGTTCCGGAAAGCCACCGAACGCCTTGCTATTTTCGAACCCGGTTGTTTTCTGTTTTAATTCTTCACGCCGCGTGATTCATAGACGTCGAAGACATGAGAAGATGCACCACCTTCCGGATATTGTTCAGCCCGTTACTGATGCTGGGAAACGGTCGGGAATGTAAGTGAAGACAAATGTAAGTGCACTTTTTGGAGAAATTCCGGATTCAGTGTTATCGCGGATTGCGAAGAGAACATTCCATGAATCTATCACTGGAAATATCGGTCTCTCAGACTCACTGGGGCGCCGAGAGCATCTGTGTCATAAGTTTTGAGTCTCACAAACTACGATCTAACGATATCATCGGCAGAATATCTACTTTCTAGGATTTGCACAACCCAACAAAAACCATACACTCTTACATTAAGCGTAGCAGGAGTTTATCTGCCCAAAATATTTCAGCGGGACTGGTCAGAGTGGAACGGGAAAGAGGATTGCATCTCACCTATGCAGCACCCATAGACAACAATAGCGCACAATCATTATTGCCGGCCGAAAACAAGGACGTTGTAACGTTTGTGAGCCTAAAGCGGTAAGAGAACCACTTCGGGGCAGAAGCGTCACACGGTTAGTGTTAGGTTAGTTAGATT
>JAEKIV010000730.1:0-15121 GCA_016801325.1 Hypholoma fasciculare
AATCTAACTAACCTAACACTAACCGTGTGACGCTTCTGCCCCGAAGTGGTTCTCTTACCGCTTTAGGCTCACAAACGTTACAGCGAGTGACTCCCATAAAAGTAAAGGAGACTTATGGAGATCCTTCCGCCCACAGTCACAGGCTGTGCGTGAACGTGCCTACGGCCTCGCGGTATCGGTATGTGCGCCATTCAAATGTCTTCTTATCTCATGGTAGTTTAACCAGGTAAGGAGCTTGGAGTTTAGCGTACCACTAGGTCGCACTTCAAATCAATATCAAATTGCATTCAAAACTCTGGCATTGTTCTATACACGTTGTGAGCTCGTGCAGTAGTTGATACTATATTTGCGTAAATAGTCGACTGCGACCAGGAGTTAAGCAACGTACGACACCTGTGGTGCGACACGGTGGGCGGTGGTCCGGAGAGGCTTAAATAGTGTGCAAAATCGGACATTTGTTTTCATCGCCTTACATCCTTACTGCACTTCTTTTGAACGTCCTAAAATGAATCCCACCGCTGCAGCACCATCATCAGCCTCTGTGTGGCCCCACATCCCTACCTCCACCGCGCAGGCGGAGACCTTTGAAATCGATATCATCCGCGCAATCGACAGTGCCCACGCCGCATTCAGACTCATGGAAGGGTCGGCGGATCCCCACGCAAACGTTTGGGGGGTGCTGCAGACACTCGGCGCGATTAGAGTCCGCGTTTTATCGCGGAGGGAGCTGCACTCTCAAAATGTAAAAGACATCCTTTGGTACGTCCCGCATCACGGATATAAGGACGCTTACGCTAACATCGCGGTTCGGATATGAACTACAGGAAGATCGACTACGCCCTCAAAAATGAGCCAGATTTAACCAATTGGGCGGGCCCTGGTAGCAGGGAATTTATAGCGGTCCAAAGCCGCGCTATTCAACTTGTCCTTCAGCTGAAGGATGCGCTGAACGAGCTGAACTAATATGTCAGTTTAATCGTTTCTGTCCTTCTGCGAACTGTCTTGTTAACCGATATACTCTACTTATATTCTACTTGGTTTTGCTTAAAAGGTCGGGAGTCCAACCCGGACCCATATAACCATACAAAAGATGTATCAACGTATCCTCATTCCGTGTATATATTTACCACAGTCATACTATTAATTCCATACTCTGAGGGATACTAGCTTCAAGTTTGCCTTGAGTTTGCCAAGCAAAAAATGCAATAGATAGTAGCCTCTGGAGACTCCCTGTTGTTTACTGAAATTTTGCAAGACGTATTTGGAACTGCATTGCAGCCTAATCGGCGGTGTTATCTAAGTCCGCCCAGGTTTGATCTATCGGTTTTTTTTTTTTTTAGAAAGAAAAACAAAACTGGGGCCAGTGACTGCCAGGAGATTTCAGGTAATTCACCCAAGTTAGCGACTCTGAGCTTAAATTTCTCAAGAATTAATCTGCGGCTTGCCGCCTCCTCACAGCCCATTGATTATCCGACCAGTTCCAGGATACACCAAGTTTGAACCTTGCGTTTGCGTCGCAGCGAACTGTTGGCGAACTGACAAAGTTTGCAGTCTATTTTTAGATTTCTAACATAGCACTGCTCGCGAGGTGAACCGCACAGAGATCGTTATCGAGAAGTACCCTCGGTTTTCGAGAGCCATGAAGTCTAGAGTCTGATAATGTTTAGTAGTAAGTATTCCCATTTTTGATAGGTAAATATTTCTCTACTACGTGATCTCTGCCGCACTTTTGGTGTTTATCGGTGGGAACAGACTCGAGACTGGCGTTCACTGATATGCTAGTTATAATTAATAGACCATCACAGTCAGGCACAGAAATAAGTCCCGAATCGAGACAGAGTGGGCGCTATGCATAGCGATCTTAGTGGATGTGCGTTTAAGGCTGGGAGATTCTCTGTATATACCATACATGAGGATTTCGGTCGTCGGCCTTATGGTCTAGTAGCATGATTCTTCCTTTGGGAGTGTCGGGAATTGAGCCCAAGCTACAATGGAAGAGGTCCTGGGTTCAATTCCCAGTGAGGCCCTTTTTCTGCCGTTTTTTATAGCTATAAACCAGCTACAACGAGGGCAACTGACGTTCAGCATGAAGGGAGATCGAGAGAACATCATTTTAGCTGTGCAATACCGGAGTTAAAACTCAGAGATTATATGTATAAAACAGAGCTCTTTTTATCCAGTAATATGAAGGCCGATTCTTTCATGGCAATAGGGACAAATGAATCTGGTTCTTAACCATAGGGAGGGATGCTCTGCACGAGGCGGAATCCGTTCGATCTCAAGACAACACAAAAGCGACTATATCTCCAACGCGCCGCTCCACAAAAAAGATTATAAGCTGCAAGCCTTTATATTACTTACAACACACCTAACCGTGTTTGATAACTGGCAGTCCAGCTTTTTTCGAGTCACAGAGACAACGGTTTTGAGAAGCGTACTTCTTGCGGACTTGGATAATCCAAAATACTTCCGTGGGCCTCCTGGGGAATTGAACCCATGCTACAAATCACAAATCCTGGGTTCAATTCCCAGAGAGGCCAGCTCTTCTCTGAGTGCGCAATACAATTTGGCGTCAATTCTGATACAAGTTGGTGCGAACGAGGCAAAGAAAGAAGTAACGAAGGCAAGGAATATGAAAACGATAAAATTTATCCTTAAAGTTCTTGGTTTTCCAATCCCTTGCGGCTTGTATCTGCATTGGGTAGATAATCGTTCGTCATCGTCTATATCACATACAGACCCACATATATGTAAATCTCTTCTTTTTCTATTGTTTTTCTATTATTGATCTAACAGTACACTGAAAAACCTTGGGAAAACCATGTTCTCGATGCAAGCTACATCACATCTTGTTGTCTACGTAACCATTACATCTATATGTACGCCTACCCATGGGTTGTTTATGCTAGGGTACGACGGGTATGCAAGTACTACGAGGGTAAGAATTGTCATTTTTATTTCCAATTTCGAGTCATGCGCGCAGCGCGACGCGCGTTGATTACAGCCCGGGCCGGGAAATGCCGTCGACGCAACGTACGTTATTTCAAAATTTCCAACTTCATCAATCCGAGTCATTCAGTATCCTCCCCACCTTTACACCCCCCACAGATATACACACCTCCAGAGCGTGCCGACTATACACTACAATCTGCAAGGCCCAATCTGGCTCCCGCAATGCTAATCTGATACCCTCGCATTCGTCGACCTCTGAACCATGAATCATACTGCCAGCTTTACCTGTCGAATCGAGATCTTACCGAGTCTAGAACGCAAGGGGCGGGTACACAGCAGAAATGTCAGCGTATGGAGCCATCTAAGCCACTGCTCGTTGATATGCATATGGAATCAGTGCACTCACGCGTCCTCCCCGCTGGAATCTGCACCGCCCGCTGGCCTGCCTTCGTCAAAAGAGCATGCAGAGGTCGGCTACATCCCCACTACGCCCATCGCATACGATAACAGTCTCGACCACGTCATCGAAGACCTCACCGCTTCCCACACTTATCGGCGTTGAGTCGCGCACCGACCACTCCCGTTTCTCTCTAGTTCTCTCCCTGCGGCGCGATTGCGAGTGACATCGATCATGGACTGCAGGCTCACGATGAGGAGACGCACCGCGTGCGTATCACGCTCAAGCATTTGCAGACAGCCATGCGCAACTTGCGCTTTGCTTACCGCAAGAAGATAGGCACCGTGCGCATGCGTGGCGAGAGCGTCGCCGACGTAATCCACGGCAGCATCTGTAGGTGCATCTGGTGGTCAACGCGTAGTTCACCGTCGACCTTGTGACCTTGCCCTACCCTCGGCTCGAATTACGACGCATCACGACTTCCTATACAAGATACACACATCGAGAATGGTATCAATTGTCGAATTATATATATAACTACTGGTGCGATTTATTGGCGTAATTTCTGTTCATTGACTTACTACTTGTACCCTAAATTTCAGATAGTCCACACATCTTCATCCAGCTCTTGTCTCCCTGGTCTTCGTCGCCTTGGGCTTTGAATCACCGGGCTTTGCTAGCTCGGGGCTGGGATTGCGGCGCCTCGTAGTCCTAGGCTGGATCAATTCCAATCTCTCGTGGATCAAAGCCAGATGTTGGTTCGAGACAGGCGTGCCCAAACGGATTGGACCAGTCTACTTGGTTTTGAGCAAATTTGGTCGAGTTTTTTCTTGTCCAAAGAAATCTGCTGGTATCTACCGATGAGATCTTGGTCATCATGGATTCTATGATGAAATTCGGTAACCAGCGTCTTCTGCGTTTCTCATCGTCGTCTGAGTCTTCTGATTCCGAAACCCCTAAGTTCAGCTAGCTGCTCATTATCATTGTCGCCGTCGTTGACATCCGCAAGTACTTGTTCCTGGTTGTCTCGTTCGCTGGAATTATTTGTTTCCTTGCCAGCATCACCGTCCCCCTCCCTAAGTGTCCTCTTACTTGTCGGAACTAATTCCCTCCTCATCACGTTTAAAGGACTACATATACGTTTGCTAGGTTCACTATTTCCAGGCAGTCGTTTCAACGCATGGATTGAATGTAATATTTAACTGTCGCCCCAGATTGTGTCATACTCAAACTGAGGTAAAGAAAATGTGCGATTATTTGTGACTCAACAACCTATATACTCAACTATCACTTGTATGGTAGCCTTGTAAGTAAAGTATACTCTCAACGAACATTTGACGTCTTTTGCCTTGCAGTCTTATGCTTCGTCCCGCTACTAGATGCCGCTGTATTGGGCATCGGCTTATCAGTTCTCGGAAGGTGAGGCCTGATCTCTTGCAATCTCTCGTGGATGGCAGCTAAATGTTGATTCGAGACAGGTGTACCCAAGCGGATAAATTTAGTCCATGTAGCCCGAGCAATTTTCATAGGCTCCCCTTTCTGCATAGAAATTTGCTCGTAATCTTCGTCTCTGAGATGGCTGAGATTCGGGTCCTCGACAATGCAATGATGATACTCCGTAATAAGTGGTTTTCCGGTACGCTTCTCATCAGACTCTTCATCCGAATATTCAGAATCTGAGTCTCGCTGTCCAGGCACCTCCTGATCATCGAAGTAGTCATAGATATAGTCGAGGTCATGTTCGTCGTCCAAGTCTTTATCTCCGTCGTATTGGGTATTTTCTTGTTCTTCCTCACCGAGATTTTGTTGGACGAAATTGATAACATCTTCTACATCAGAAAGGTGTTCCTCCTCGTTGTGGCCCGCATCTTCGCTGTAAACGTCCCGGGCCTTCTCCTTGTTGGAATTGGCTGTCTTGTCGTCGAACTTATCTGTTTCCTCGTCAGAATCACCTTCAACCTCGCCGGAATACTCATCCTGTTTGTCTGAATTGTCTTGATTCTTTTTCGCACCCGATTTTTTGCCGCGCTTGTCTTCAGCAGTTTTCTTGGAACATGGTTTGGTAGGTTTGCGGTGTAAGTCACGGGTTGGCCACACGTCCACTAACCAATTTTTCTTGGATGCATCCAGATCCGGAAAATGGTGGCGACTTAATTCAGTCCACGAATACCATTCCCCAGATACTGCAACCAGAATAAGACTCTGCGGTTGATGAATAAGTTTGGGGTTGGCGAATATGATAGCAGTGGCAAGGTATAGCTCAGATCTGGCGGCATCGAGTTTCTGTTGCAAGCTCACGGTAAAGCGCTTTGGGTCGGAAATGCTACGAGAAGGGGGGCGCTTGATCTCCGAAAGAAGACATACAAATTGTGATTCAATGGATACTTCGTTCCAGGGTGGCGTGACATCGCCCGGAGTTGAAGCCACACGGAGCATGCCGAAGTCGGGAATTCTTATATCGACGTTCTGGAGGGGCTTGGTCATTACAGAGACGTTAGAGTTGTTGGGCGGCGAGTCGTCGCCTCGTTCTCTGTAGACAGTATGCTGAGGGACTAGAAGAATATCTGGGTTGTCGTATACAAGCGAGCTAAACAGTTGATTCCATGGCGCATAGAATATGTATTCTAAGAGACGCGGGTTGAATCGTCGACCATATGCCATCTGCAACATGTGGTTTCGGACTTTCAGAGAATTTGGATTGGCGATGTCTCCGGGTAGCTTGTAGTCGCTTTTGGGAGGTAGGATCGGCAAGGACATGGTCGTTGAGTTTGTGGACTGGACAGTCAATTACGGGAGGAGACTCGAGGGGGTATAGTATGCGTTTTGTATTTCTGCAAGCGGCTTTATATAGTAAATTGCCACATGTTTCTCCTTTCTTGGTGGTGTTAGGACGGTGGCTCAGTTGAACAATGCCAGAGTAATAATACACTGTAGATACGACTCGGAGTCACAATGCATGTGCGCTGTTCAGTTGCTGAGCCACCGAGGTAAATGGTGGAATAGATTGCCATGTTACTGCATATTCGGCTGAGACGCGTATCGCGTACCACATGTCGAGTATGAGGGAAGTTGGAACGGTAAGTAGTCCGAACTCAATCCGAACTTCCGAACTTCCGAACTAGTTGAGACTCAGAGGCAGCTCAGAATTTTCAATTTCGCTCGTGCTACTTACCGGTTCAAATACATAATTCTTGGGTATTATCCAAGAGACTCAGCCACAGCGATGTGTACAACCAGCCACTCTTGGAAGTGCATAATTGAAACCGTAAACGCAAACTAAGGCCACCAATCAAGTGGCACCGACCATATTTGGTTATTATCCACATTTGGAACTGAGATCACGTGTACGTTGTTTATCGCCAATTACTTAAAAGACCGTGATGGTCTGCAATAACTTGAACCGCATTCCTTTCTCCATAATCTCACTCCCCTCTCTACGACGGACGGCCAACACACTACTCAGCATCTTCACCAAATGGCTTCAGAGTGAGTCTTTACGCAGCGCAGATTAGCATGCTCTTATTTTTTATTTGATGGCAGCAACGGTTCGGATGATAGAATGAGGTGAGCCACTCAACAGTCTTTGTAGTCGTCTTATTGAATTTATCGCGAACAGATCACAAGGCGACCTTACTTCTGAACTTGTTTCCTCTGAAACAACACCAGCTGTGGACTGCGTACCGAGTCCCTGGAATGCTACGGAGCCTACAGAAATACGGCTACCGCCCGCAATGCGTCTTCTAGGAGAGCCTCTCACAAATGGCAGGCCTACTCCTTTCCTAGTATGCGGATACGTTTTCCGTGTAACTGATATCGTGAATTGGATGGATTCGCGAAAATTGCTTTCTAAACACAACGGGTCTCCATCAGACCGTGCAGATAAGGGGTGGGGCTGCCTTGTCAACACTTTGGCGCCACGCGGAGTCTCCTGTTGGTTGGTCCGTACACATCTCAACGACCACCTAGGAAACCGGATGAAGTACCCATGCACCGCAAAATCGCTGATTATCGGGTCGAACGAGACGAAGGAAGACAGAGTTGCGACAAGGAATAAGAAGAAGATAGAGCTTATCCACAAAGTTCTTGGTATTCCGAAGGGAGCGCTCGGAGCTCCAGAATGGCTTTTACCAGCGAAGTAGATGCATATTACGTCATTTTCAGATATTGTTTTTGTTTCCAAGCTGTTGTGTATTTTGCTATATTCCCGTGTAAGATTCTTCTACCATACAAGCTTTTTCGATCGAAATTTGAATTTGTAACAAAAAAGCTATTTATCGATAGCCTTACGTGTATTTTTCGTCGACAAGGGTTCTCAGCCATTAAAATCAACCACCCTCACCTTGTTAATATTCGAGGACACAGTAGATTATATTGCGATGTAGCGCCGTAATTGCGAACTTGACATACAAGCACGAGCTAGAAGTCGAGCAGTGGGCTCAGGTCAAAATACCTACACAAATGGAAAATGGCAGTTTTGAGCAAGTACAGATTCAGATGCAGCGGCTGCAGAGAAACGGTCGACAGGTTAGCAGGAGAGAACAAAGCGGTCATTATGTACCAGCTCGTTTCCAGTTCAACTGCGTGCCTTAAGTACCCAAAAAGTAGGAAAATAGGAAGACTTTAGGCGGGTGCCACGGACGCGAACGCAGATAGTGACAGCAGCGAGTTGTTTATTGTGCGTCTGGTGTGGTAATAGAGATTGAGAGTTATTAACGAACAGCGGGATGGGTGTGCGCAAAGATGGAATACACATTGTGCCACCAATATACACAAATAATAATTCGGAAATCACCAGGAAAAACTAAATGACGCATTTAACGCAAGCACCTGGCGGATCTTTGGCCACTGGAGTCACAGGAAGGCGGAATCGAGCGGACGTGGCGACGGTGTAGATAAACGTCGAAGTTGAAAAAAGACCAGTAATGCATCGCAGCGGCATCCAGAGCGGTAGATATTTGAGGAATGGGGGCGCCCGGCAGGCAGAAACGGTCGTCGACAAGAGGGTACACTGAATTCCGGCTGCGAGTAATGAGTATATTTCATTGTCGATAGACCAACAGTAGCTGATGAATAGAGTCTAAGGGGGCAACGAGAATTCTCCGAGCTAAGCTATGATGCGGCCCAGTTTTCTGAGATACAGGGAGATACCATGGAGTGCTCCGATGTGATGGTAGCTAAAATTTGTCTAGTGATGGCAATGAGGAAGAGATGAAAAAAAGAAATGAGCGCCTCGGAGCGTTGAAGCAGTCCGTACCTTCTATATAGAATTCCCATATATACACACCGTGAAACTCGTCAAAGCGCGAGCTTTGCGATGTAAGTAGTAGTACTTCGTGAAGGCTACTGGTAAAAGGGAAGCTCGGAACCCCGGCGGGCGGCGTGGATAATGCTTATTCCCACGCTCTTTGGCATTGCCACCGCGGCCGCCGGCTTGCGAGTCTCCCCTGTCTCCCTCGACTCGTGTCCCCATTCACTGGCGAATTTCAAGCTGCTGACTGTATGTCGAGGTGTGTTGAATGCCCCATGAAATCCTGAATTGACCCAGCCTTCGGGCGTCATTGTCTTGAGTTTCAGGCAACCAGACAACAGAGCCGGATGGTGAGCACTAGTATTTCGTGTGCCAGCCATGCTATAATGCCACTAAAAACACCGTTTACATAAATTCTGAGCTTGAATTTTACTTGTACGAAACCTTGACGAAACGGTTCTGCACGTTCAACTCCAGATATCGACAACGAGACAGTAAAATCGACACATGGATATAAGATAATAAAGTAACTTTTTTCATAACATGTCAGGCTGGCAGAAATTTTACGGTTTCCTTTAGCGCAAGCAACTATGCAGATGGCGGCAGTACTTCTCGGAGGTGAGCCGCTCATAAATATTCTTACAGAATATCATGTCCAACCGAATACGAACAGGCCAGAGAATGAGATCAACCCTGGACGTGCTTCTGCAGGTACAACTCCAGCTGTGGTCGGTATAAAACCTTGGAACGCCACGGAGCCTTCAGAAATACAACTGCTCCCTTCAATTCGCCTGGTCAGTGAACGCCAGTCAAATGGTTCGCTCACTCCACTCAGAGTATGCGGATATGTCTTCCGCGAAGCTGATATCGAGAACTGGATGGACTCGCAACAGCTGATGCTTGAACTTAAAACATGTGCAGGAGAGCGAGCGGATAGGGGGTGGGGCCTCATTATGCGTTCAATGCCCTATGGGATAGATTGCTGGCTCATTCGCTCACACATCATCGACGAATATGGAAACGAGACGAAATGGAGATGCACTGCAAAGTCCCTGATAATTGGGACAAACGAGACAAAGCAGGACAGGATTGGGGCAAGGAGTATGAAGAAGATCGAAAAGATTCACCAAGTTCTCAAGCTTCCGATGGGAGCGCTTGGGGCTCCAAAATGGTTGGTACCTGCTGAACGTAGATAAATTGCTGGTTATCCGTCGACAATTACTGTTTTAGTTTCTGCCACGTAGCTATAAATGTTTTCATCTCTGGTCCGAATATTACCACTATCATACAAATTTCATGCTGCTGTTCCCTATGCGGTCATTCCACTGGCAACTCGTGCACAACTCGTGCATATTCAGGAGACCTGCAACAAAATCCTTCAGCTCAACGTCCGAGTACGTTATTTCTCGTGCCTCGAAGAATGGACTGTCGGTCAAGTCAGCGGTAACAGACGCTGTAGGTAGCTGTACGTGCATGTTGAATACTATTTGAAATTTTGAATCAGCGTTCGGAGGTCGTTGGAAACCCAAGCGGAGTCGGACGGTGAGAATTATGTGGCCATGCCAGAATGCCAGAATGCCACCCAAATGATTGCCACCGTTTATTTAAATGCTGACTCGGAGCTAGAACTTTACTTGAACCCATAAGGAACCCACACATATTCAACTTGAGGGCTCCCGAGAACCAGACAGTCACTTCGAGACATGGATTCAAAGTGCGTTATCGAAAAATGCGTCATATTGGCGAAATACTTACCTTTTCTGTTCGTAACAGCAACGATGCGGATGGCAGTGCTGCGATGTGAGCCACTCAGATATATTCGTACACACAGTCTTGTTTAACAGAATACGGACAGACCGCAGGATGACCTCACCTCAAAATCCGCTCCTGATGATACCACTCTAGCTGTGGTTGGTATAAAACCTTGGAACGCCACAGAGCCTACAGAAATACAGCTGCGCCCTTCAATGCGCATTGTCGGTGAACCTCAAACAAATGGCTTGCCCACTCCACTCAGAGTATGCGGTTATGTCTTCCGCGTGGCGACCGCTCTTTGCCATCAACCACGTGGCACCCCTACCAGGACCCCAGGAAAGTACATCGAGCAGGACGACTCCGGCCCCGCCGTAGGCGTCCAACGCCCCGTCGCCGGCTGCAAGCGCCCTCAAGAGGCTATCGCCACTTGCATCCACCTCGCCACCAACTTTTCCGAAGAAAAAGCGCCTCTGATCACGTCATATGGCCACCTCAAGCACTCGACGCTCGGTGCCTCCCTCCGGCCCCGCCGCGCACACCCGAGGTGCCACCCCCGCTGCCTCGCCATCGACCGCGAAGACCACGAAGAATGCACCAGGAGTATCGAACGAAAGAGAAGCGATGGAATTTCTGCAGTCCCACGGGTACTGCTCGCATGGTACGCCGATCTCCATGCTTCAACTCTCACTTCTCCTGCACCAGGCTACGACCACGCTCCCCCGCACGACGGCCGGCAAACTTGCAGTAGACACCTTCTCCGCTATAGCCTACGTGGCGGAGAAACTCGCCGTTGACCTCCTCGCTGAGCGAGTGTCTTCGGCAGTCGTTGCCTGCCTGGAGGACCCGGTTGAGATCATCCACCAGGCAGCTGCGGCGGCACGCGACGCTGCTCACATGGCCTCTGCTGCCCAAGTCGAGGCGTCGGGGAGTCTGACCCTCGCCGTCAGCACCGTCGCGGCCGCAACAGCAGACGCCAGGGCCGCTTCACATACTGCGCGCGAAGCCACCTCGTTTGCCCTCGACACCACCAGTGCGGCCCAGACTGCCGCGGCCGCCTCCAACAACGCCACCACCACCGTCAGCGAAGCGATGTCCATGGCCCGCACCCCTCCTCCGGACCCGCCGCGGGCCTCCTATGCCGCGGCGGCGTTGAGACCCCCGCCGCCGATACATGCAGCGGAGATCGCGCGCGGCGACGCGCACGATTGCCGTTTCGTGGTTAATGTGGCGGCGGATGGCGCTCTCACTGGGCTCACTGAGAAGGCCCTGGTAGAGAAGGCTAACGCCACGCTGGCTCTCCTCGCGGAAGCAGGGATACGTGGGCCCATCGACATGGCATTTGTCTCCGCAACGAGGATGCGCAACAAGTCCGTCACCTACCACCTCAATGCAGCCGACGGACCTCGCTGGCTCTCCCAACCAGCTGTCCGCCCAAAGTTCATCGCGCACTTTGAGGGTGCGTCATCAGCTATTTCATCTCTTCTCCATTGCGTTGTCGAATATGTGCCGGTGTCCTTTGACCCCACTGACCTTGCGTCGGTGGAGGGAGTTGAGACTGCCAACGACCTGGGTGCTAAAACCATCCAGTTTGCGAAGTGGTTCAAGCAGCCTAAGCGCCGCCTACCTACCCAGCGCACAGCTTTCATGCTGATGGGGTTCCTCACTCGGGAGGCTGCCAACCTCGCGATTGCGAAGAGTTTAGTGATTGATGGTCGTGTCTGCCTTGTACGGAAACTTCTGGCTGAGCCTCGCCGGTGCCTCCGCTGCCAGAAATGGGATCCGGGCCACTTGGCGGCTGCCTGCAAGGCCCCTGTGGATGTATGCGCTCGCTGTGCAGGGCCCCACCGTACTTCAGGATGCACTGTGTCAGATGACGAGATGCATTGCTCCAACTGCCCGGCGCAGGACAATGACGAGTTTCCTTGCCATGGCGCGGGCGACCGTGCCTGCCCGATCTTTCAGGAGAAGGTCGAGGCTATGCGCAGACGCGCGCCAGGCGCCCATTACCGCTTTTTCCCTACTAATGATCCAGCTTCCTGGGAGAGAGACGACATCCCTTTGTGGGAGGCTGCTGCAGGCGGCCAGGATGCGCAGTGGACACGTGCCAATGGTGACCAGGCAGGTGGCTGGTCAGCCATGCGAGAGGGCCGTAATGGACGAGGGCAAGGCCGGCTGGCGGGCGGTACATGGGGAGGAGGAGGTGGCGCGCCAGTGGTGCTGCAACCCCTGCCAAAACGCCCGCAGACACTGGGGGATGTAGAAGTGGTAGGGGCTGGGTCGAAGCAGAAGCGACGCCCGGGCCCACGGACTTGGGGGAAACAACGAGCGACAGGTGCGAATTCATCGCGAGGCGGGGCTTCGGGTGCGTCTTCCTGGCGTGCTCCAGTCCCGGTGGTGCAAGCGCGCCTCAGCGAGTACTTCTCTCAGTCTCAGGCGAAGTTGGCGCCGATGACCGCTGCCAATCTCAGTTGGGCGGCGGATACTGAGGAGGAGCCTTTCGGTGATGATGATCCAGCGGGTGCATTCCCGCTGGGGGGTGCGGCGTCAGGGCATGGCGGATTGACGGAGGCCGACGAGGACGAGGTGTTGAAGATGACAGAGGAGGTCGATGACCACGATGCGCACGGAGCCACGCCGGCCCCGAGCGATGAGTGAAGGGGGGGACGCGGTCCCCCCGCGGCGGCTGCGCATCTGGCAACAGAACGCACGCAAGTCGCTGCTGGCGCAGCAGGACCTCTTAGAGTCGCTGCGCCGTGATTTCGAGGTCTGCGCCATCCAGGAGCCATATGTGGATTTCCGCGGCGCCTCCCGCACCAACCCTCACTGGCAAGCCATCTACCCTACTACACACTACTCCGACACCAATGTCGACGCAAAGTACAAGAAAACACGCTCCATCATCCTTGTCAGCGCCGCTATCTCCACCGACGCCTGGTCGGAGATCCCATTCGACTCTCTCGACGTCACTGGTGTTCAGCTCATGGGCGACTTTGGCACCATCCGCATCATCAACATCTACAATAACTGTGACGACAACTCCAGTTTGGACACGGTAGCGCAGTACCTCCGCTCTCCGCGCTCGCGTGAATGCACAGCCCTTCCACTCTCGTATCTGTGGGTTGGCGACTTCAATCGCCACCACCCGATGTGGGACGAGGAACGTAACAACCACATGTTTACGTCAGCGGCTCTAAACTTAGCCCGACCGCTCCTCGACATGGTTGCACACCACGACATGCACATGGCGCTCCCAAAAGACATCCCCACTCTACGCGCATCCAATGGGGGCAATCTCACCCGGGTCGATAACGTGTTCTGTTCACACAATCTAGTCAATCGCATCGTCGAGTGCGACGCTCATCCGGAGTGCACACCATCACTAGCCGATCACTTCCCCATCTTCACGGTCATCGACATCGCCATCGACACCGGCCACTGTGAACCACGGCGGAACTTCCGAATGACGGATTGGGAGGGGTTCCGAGAGTCGCTCGCGGGAAAGCTAGCGCCGCTGGAGGTTGGCGAAGTTCTCTCCATTGAGGACTTCGACGACCGCCTGCGGGAACTGGATGCGGTTATGGACGAGGTGATGGACTTACATGTTCCGTGGGCGAAGGATTGCCCTTACTCAAAGCGCTGGTGGACAAGCGAGCTGGGAAAGCAGAAGCTGACGATGAGGCAGGCCGCGCGGATCTCGTACCAGCAGCGAAACAACCGCCACGACCCAAGCCATGAGGAATATCGTCAAGTGCGTAACGCATATGCGGAGAACACCCGGCGGACGAAGATCGAGCACTGGGTGGGGTGGCTTGAGGGGCTTGACGAGACAAGTGTGTGGGATGCGAGCAGACTGGTGACGGGGCCAGTGTCAGATGGTGGGCGTACGAGGGTGCCGACGTTGCGGGTGGTGGATCCAGTAACACAGGAGGTCAGGGAGGCAGTGACAAATGCCGAGAAGGGTGCGCTCTTGTTTGAGGCCTTCTTTCCGGACAAGCCAGTCGCATCAACGGTTCCTGCTGACCCAGTGTACCCGCCACCCCGCTGGGCGCAATCTCACATCACGGACGCCCAGATCCACCATGCGATCCAGAAGATGAAGCCCTACAAAGCCACCAGCCGTGGTACAGTGCCGAACTCAGTCCTAATCTACAACAGCGACCTCCTAGTCCCCCACCTTGCCCCACTCTTCCGCGCAACCGGCACCCTACGGTACTACCCTGCCAGCTGGGCCGTCACCCAGACCTTAGTCCTCCGGAAGCCTGGGAAGGCTGACTATGGGCTACCCGGCTCCTGGCGACCCATCGTCCTTTCGAACGGCTTCGCCCGCCTTCTGAATAGCTGTGTGACGGCAGACGTAGTCTCTAGATGCGAGTACCACAACATCCTCCCGAGTAACCACTTTGGTGCTCGTCCTGGGTGCACCACCACTGACTCACTCCACCTCCTGACCAAAACTATCAAGGATGCGTGGCGAAAGAAGCATGTCGCCTCGGTCCTCCTCCTTGACGTGAAAGGCGCATTTCCAAGTGTCTCCGTTGACCGTCTCATCCACAATATGCGTATGCTGGGAATCCCCCGGGACATCACGGAATGGCTCTGCCGCCGTCTCGCCCAGCGTACCACCACCCTCCACTTCGACGGCTTTATATCCGCCATATTTGGCGTCGATAATGGCCTCGACCAAGGCGACCCCCTCTCCGTCATCCTCTATATCATCTACAATACCCCCCTCCTCTGCATCCGCCTTCCCCCCCGCCGCGCCGCCATGC
>JAEKIV010000731.1:0-23192 GCA_016801325.1 Hypholoma fasciculare
TTCATGTGATTTAATCAGTACAATCACTTCATAGGATTCCATTAGTTTTATTGAGCAGCCCGTGTTTATGGACAGCTGTACTCGGAAATACAGGCGTACGCAAAATCAAAGTCATGTGACCCTCCTCCCGGGTGTCTGTGATGCCAATTCATGTTATAGCTCGACTCCTAGGGATCAGTATTATTAGAGAATCAGAGAATATGCTCTTAATACACACATCAGCAGATACCAACCACTCATTTGAGGATACATTGAATGATTAAATCCTGGGCCTCCTGCGGTCGAAAGATGATTCAATATAATATTTGATACGCATACAAATTCTTCAAATACCTATAGACTGTGTGGAGAAATGTGCTGGCCAATGAAGTGCCGTCGAAATTTGATTATATCCTCCTTGACCAAGTTGCTGTGTCGGACCAGCCTGTTGCATCTGCAGTTGAGGTGTAGGTGTAGGATTATCCGGAGCTTCCTGTGACAGGTAGTAAAAGAAGCGCCGAATACTTTTGAGCATATTAAACAGGCGCGAGGTGGTTAGGAAATTCTTTAGTCAGTGAGACGAGAGGGAAATGTAACCTGTTTTGCCCCTGTTTTCGGGGGTAATTTATACAACGTCAAATTCAAGCGTCATAGATACCCCGTTCATACGTCCATTATTTGCATTCATGAGAGTAAATTTCACACAAAGTCAGCCGTAAATGTAATATTTTATGCAAACGGCACACATTTAACCGTGTTCAAGCATAGCTGGTCTCGTTAACTTTTATTCACTTTTGCCACACAATATTATAACTTGACTTTAACTTGACTTTAACTTGACTTGAAATACTTTACTTTACTTTTACTTTACTTCGACAATTTTACTTTACCACACAAAAAGTAAATCAAGTTAACTTTGTATGAGCGCAGACGCTAGATTTTTCATATGAGTCGTAGTGGAGCGTTGGGACGGCGGTGAAACAGCGCTGTGGGGCGGGCAGGCGAGCTTGATCTTGAGCTGCTGCAGTGGATACAGTTCACCGGCATGTACAGGGGAGCTTGAGCTGAGCTGCTGGGCGCACACTTGGGTCGCAGAGCGCGCTGTTCTGTTGGTATGTACAACAGAGTACGCGCACGGGCGTGACTAGATGAGATATGTAGGAGAGGATCGTGGAGGTCAGATGCACTTAGGTCGCTGCTGCCTCGCCGTGTTTATTCACTCCTCAACCTGACCACCTCCGCTCTTCTGTCTACCCGCATGTTCTCTACCGCACATGCTACCTGCGTCCGGACGCGTGCATGAGGGTGGTCACCTATCACGCACATGCACCCGGTTTGTAGCTTTGAGCGTCTGCGGGAGTGTGTCTATGCTGGCACTCGTCCGCGTTTTCTTGCTAAGCCGCACGTCGCCACCGCTTCGGCTGCGTTCGTTCCGATAACATGCGTGGATCGCAAGTCGCTCGCGCACGCAAATTCATACTTCAATGCCACGCTCGTCGTCGCTCCGGGATAGTTGAAGGCTGCACTGTGCCCTACCATTCCGCGCCCGTTCTGTGTTTATTCAACACCATGGCCGATCCGCGCATTACTCTCTTCACCCCATGCGGGAAACCCTCAGTGAAAAATCACTGTGACGACCTAATGCAGTGCGCTATGTAAGTCGCACCGTAAACCACACGCGAACAAATGGAGTGAAAAGTGTGTGTTTACGGGATGCGCTGGAAAGTGCAGCGCACTGGACAAGCGTAGAGTGGACGAGGAATGAGGAAAAGTGGAGAAAAAGCGCGATGAGCCGCAGACGCTCCCTACCCGTGGATTTCAAAGGCCATACCACTTCAGATGAAAAGATTAATACAGTGCGGTGTGCGGCCGGGATGGATCCGCGCAGACGCAAGTGGGTAGCTACCAGTCTTTACGGAAGAGCGTGTCGATAGCATGCAGCGCTGTCGGGGTTGGTCAACGGCCTAGAGAAGAGAGGAGCTGGGCGTAAAATAACGCATAACAGAGGTGGGGAGCGCCTCGCGAAAGTGAGCGCACAAGAAATAAATTTAACAGGGAATATAATGAGTATGGAATCAGTTTTTATTTTTTCACATGGTGCACAATCGGTGAAGCATTTATTGTTCTAATCAAAATACGGCGTGAAATTGGCTTGGATTTTCAACAATACGTACTTATAAATCTCAACACATTATCCCGATCCTCTAAATCTGCCGTATTATCTGCAATAAGTATCTCTAACGATTCCCTTTCTGTGCGTAATTCCACAGGAAAGCGCCCTACCGAGAGAAGCGCACGATCTGGGTAGTCACGCATAGCATGCGCATCTAACGTAAAAAGTGCATTGTGCGTGGAGGCAACGCACGGGGCCGACCTTGCTCCAACCCATTTTCTACTTAACTCGGCATGGCGTGCGATGAAAAGTGTGCCCTATATGCGCGGTTGAAAGAGGTATAAGTAGACAGGGCACCATAATAAGCGCGATGATGTGGTTTGGAATATGTGTGTGAAAATAAAAGGGAACAGCACGGGCATGAATGAAAAAAGAGACAAAGTTTGGAGACGGTCCAGAGTGCGTGTTATAGTTCATCTAGAATGAATAACACTCCACAAATAAGCCTGGATAACGTATAACGGTTGGGCGGCGCCACACCGGGCGAGAAGCGAGCTGGACACAGACCAATAGGCGACTTTAAGCGACAATAGAATATTCGGCACCTACGTGGTCCCGTGCATATCCACAACATAGAGTTCATCGGGCGCAAGTGAACGGTAGATAGCACCAGCGATCCATGTGCCCGAAAACCGTCTACGGGTGCACGGGAATCAGGGAGAATCAGGATGGACAGAGGACGGGAATGAGTACGTTGTAGCGATGACGAATGTGAGCCGTGCAGGGCCTTCCAGCACGATAAAAGAGAGCGCCCAGATATCATGCGGGTGTTACGCTAAAGAGGAGCTACGAAGTAGGTCACACACACCGGGAGCGAGAGGTATGCATAGACCGAGATGGAACCCTGCAGAATATAAGAATGTGAACCTCTGATCCGGCGAGAAAGCTTTCACAAAAATTAGCGACGATTGAACACTCGTGGTAGATGATAAACGAGATGGGCGCAAAGACGAGGGCTCACCTGGATGAGGGAGAAGCGCGGATACTAACACGCTCCTGCAAAGTACGCACCATTCTCTTCCCGGTAGGCACGGCGGATTAAAGGGTACAACAATCGTAGCTCTTGGATTTGAACGACAAATATAAGCAGGAGCGGGAGCGCAGCGGCGCAGATCGACGGCGATTGCGCGAGGGGTGGTGTGACAGAAACCAAGGTGTCTCCTTCTGGAGGGATTGATTTCGCATGGATAGTGGTGGGATAGACTGAGGAGAAGGTCACGGAGCCTGCGGGTCGTGGAGAGCCTCGGTATACGATGCAATAGGGGAGGGGGGTACATGACACTGGCGCGTATTCTGCGCCGAGATTGTGAGTAGATCTGGAAAGATCTAGGCGCCAGAAGTTGCCTCCGATATCATTTATCGCAGAGATTAACCCTCGCGGACCGATTCAGAATGCGATAATGCTGAAGCGCAGGAGGGCTGACGCAGAAAGCAAGCGACATAGCGCGGCAGGTCGAAAGTTTTGTGAGAAAGGAGGCCAATACGACCAAAAACGAAATCATTGAAACGACGCACGGTCACGGGATTGTATTTGTTTATCGACGACGATCTTACGTGGACCATGCGCGTGAACGCGAGGCCTCTGGAGGCTTCACGCACAATACCCTCAAGCAAGCCAGACGACGCTATATCTGACCCAAACTGAACGTGGCGCTAGCGACTTCATCGTTAGTCCCCTTGTTCTCTTGCGTACCCACTAGATGACGAGGATTTATGTAGGGGCGGTCCCTGCAGCACAGCTCAAGCCCCGTACCCTCTGCTCGAGGCTCCCTGAGCCGAAACTCAACCACCCGCCTCACTCCATCCCAATACTTTGCTACTAATCCCGGCCAATGTCGAGCCGCCAATCCGTCTCCAACACGCGTCACACTTAGCCTCCCTCGCCTCCCGGCATGCGTTATAACTCCCGGCACGCCCTGCGTCCCGCGCCCCGTTGTGTATACAACATCAATCAATCACACCCGGAAGACAAGATGGAATCCGCACTCCTGCTGAGCCGAGCTTGCCAGCCTCCTCGCGCTCTACGTTCGCCGAAGTATCCCCGCCCCAATCCGACCTCGCCCGACTAAGTGAGCACCCAGCCCGGTTCCCACCGCCTCTTACTCATCGACGTCGCCCATCCCTATGGACCTCTCCTCCGCCCGGTCTCCCCCGCCGCCAACTCCTCCCACTCCCCCCTCTCTCTCTACGCCACGTCACGTCATCCGCTGCTTCTCCCCCTCCGACATGCTTTACCAACACCGCCCGCAGATATCCTCCCTTCCCGTCCTGCCTATACACGCTCGCAGCTCCCCCCAAGGCCGTCTCCTGCCCTTCCATGCGTGCTCCTAAGCAGATCTCCGCCCTTTCCTCCTTATCAGATCAGATCAGATCAGAAAATACTGCACGCACCCAACGTGCCCTGCTAGAGACACTGATGCCTACTCACTCGCGTCGGCGCGGTACTCCAAGTGTATATTCATTAGATCCGGTTCGAAAAGGGCGTGTTCGCTGCTCATTGCGTACATTCTCTTGTTACTCTGCAGCACCCGCCTTCCTCCCGCTTCCCAGCGCACCCATCTGCACACCCATGTAACTCCACCTGTACGCTTTTCGTTTTGCACTGCGCACCGTGTCAGGTTGTGTCAAGGGTAGCATATGATTGGTGCGCTCGGACTCTGCGTCGCGCGTTATGTAGTGCTATCAGGCCGAACGTATTACACTCATCGCGTGGTAAAGTTTAGCATGCCTCCCTGCCGATCCTCCCGCTGACGACGTCGCCATCTGATCATGATCCATCCATATATGCGTCCCCTACGCCACACCACCACACTGCCTCCTTCCAAGCGCGCTTCTCATGAGCGATACACTGTCCGATCATGTCCAATACATTTCTCAGGAACGCACCGCGCTGCCCCTCCCAGCGCACCCCGCCACCGAACACACATGTAATCCGACCTGCGCGCGCGTGTGGAGTGCGATTCGCACTGCGCACCGCGTCAGGTTGTGTCCACTGTGGCATTGGATGGGTGTGCTCGGAATCTAACGTGTGGATGTTCACCTCGCTATTGTACTGCGTCCGCTCTTCTCGTGGCGTGAAATTTCAGGAACGATAACACAGACGATGCCTGATACCCTCGCTAAGCCTATATACCATCCTTTTATTGCTATATTCACCCGCAATTAAACACATGCAGCACCGGTGCGTTGTCTACGTAGAATGGCTCCGCGTGATGATCAGATGAGCAATACCGTACTTCGTGCGTACTCTATTTTTTCCTCTGCGCCACACGGCGATATCTTGTTTGTTCCCAATCCCTGCTCTCCTCCTACTTCTCTTTCCACCGCGTCACATTTGCTTTGTTCCGCACAAAGCTCACGGGCGCCTGTCCAACGCCCAGCCATAAGCGAGGCAAACCTACCCCTACCACGTAAGCAACGTGCTGGGCGTACTTAGTACTGGAAGTAAAAGGTCGCAGAAAATTCTTGCCCTGTCGAAATGCTCTGTGAGCAAAGCTCGAGTACGTCGCTGGTACCACCGTCGTGCGTAGTATCACGTACCCAGACCCTCTCAGATATCACACATGTAGAGCGTACATAATCGGGCATATTTCCATCTCGTTGGGCCACGGAAAATTCGCCATTAGATGTTGTATAAATTATCCCTTTTGTGCATCAAATATTACGTAGGTACAGGCTTTCGACTTCCGTAAGGAGGAGGAAGCAATGAGTGCGAAGGATCTTTGGGGGGCGATACCGGGGTGATAAGAGAGCGTTCATATTGATTCAGCACTGACCAACGTGGCACAGAAGTGGGCCTACATTGCAGATATTCTGGTGCGAACAGTGTTAGACATGGTCCGACTAAAGACTAAAATCCAATTGCGGGCGTCAGGCAGTTGAGCGGGCGGCGGAGCTCTGCAGCATCTCATAGTAGATAAATAATCCGCCTCGGTACGGTGGGTCTTCCGGAATTTTCTACGTTCGCCATCAGCCCATGTCCCCAACAACCGCGACTCTGTCAGAGAAGAGAGCACCTGTCGGACTGAAATGGAGGTCCTCAGTATGGATGATCACATTTGTTGTTGGCCTCGGTATGCCAGTTACTACAGAATTGATTATCATGTCCAAAGATCGCCATGCTTAGATGTGAAATGCAGGAATCGCTGTGAACTTAATGGTCTATTCACTTGTTATCTCCGTCATGCCTTTTCAACTTGAACGGCTCGGGTACACCAATGTCTCGTCACTTACAGGATGGCTTCTCTTCTCCTTTGTGCGTCTAATTTTTTTTTGTCATAGTGACATGAAATATTTAGGGAAAATCCCGCATAGTCTGCTGGCGTAGTTCTATGTGCGTGATAATTTCCTTTAAGCTTTTGCATGAATGCTTACTCGTTGTGCGATAGCAACTGTGCCTGTAGCTCTGCTTTCTGAGCACCACAATGTTAGACAACAACCTTTGATTCTCGGTCTCCTGATTCTTATCGGCTCACAAATATTACTAATGGAGGCGCCAAACTATCCTGTGATGTGCGTCGCCCGCGTTTTTCAGGGAGTAGGCTCATCAGTGGTATGGATTGTCGGTATGGCTCTTCTGTTCGTACCCATCATTCATGTATGCGACGAAAAAACTGAGTATAGAACAGGTGCGACACTGCGCCTCCGGCGACCATTGCATGTAATAATTTTTGTTTCTGGGAAAATTCGCCCGCTAAAGCCTTTGTTTCTTCCAGTGCACATAGGATTTGCGATGTCTGGTCTTTCAGTGGGGTAACAGTTGTATTTCAAAAGGCGTGGTTCTCTAGTCTCAATTGACATTTATAGACTTGTTATTGGACCTCCCGTAGGCGGGGCATTGTACGACCGTTTCGGGTACACACTCCACAACGAAAATGAATGAGGAATGCAAAATACGGCATATCAAGCGCATTCCGTGTCCCGCGCTCTAGCTTCGCGGAAACGCACCACACGGCCGACACAAACCAGCATTGGGCATGACGGTCACCGGTCACGGCGTACGCATAATGCGCGGTGCACAGTGGACACGGACGGTGCACGGGTAGACCAACGCGGTCGAGTCGGCCATGGTAGCGGGCGGCTTGAGCGCGGAACGGAGTATGGTGATAGAAAGTATAGAAAATGGATATTCTGGGGAGAGGAAAGCGGTATTGATACAAATAGGTGGCCATGCAGAGGGCCAAAGAACGGGGCTCAGAAACACACTCCAGGGCTGAGCGCATTCCCCGCAGGTGCGCATGATCGCCAGCATACACCACATGCTGCGCCTAGTGAGAAGCCTTATCTGCGCGCCCGGGGAGGGAGGCGAAACCAAAGTGATGGGGGAGCAAAGTAGGATGGCTGGACAGAGAAAACGCGACACAAGAGGCGCAGAGTGGGAAGAAACTGGGAGCTGACATGTAAGGGACGCACTGAGTGAGCCGCCAGGTCGAAGTGCATGAGAGGGAGGAAGCCAAGTACGACGGAAACGGTAGGGAGAAGGTGGAACCAGAGCGCGTATTGGGCGATAGTTCGAATGGACCTGTATTGTGCAAGGACATGAGCGAGGCACCTGTGAATAGAATATGAAAAAACACGGACGAGGCGAGCAAAAGCCATGCGCGAGATGCCAGCCAAAAAATGCACGGAGGTGCACGAGGCCACTAACGTGGGCCCGCTCCTACCAAATACAGGTACTCACGAGACGACTGGGCTCAGCATGCAGTGCAGAATACACCGTGCACACGGTTTCCCGGACGAAGATGAGCATGTGTGTGCGTGGGAGCGGGGTGACGCGGGGCGGATCGGATGGGATCGGGGAGTGGAGGATACGATGCGAGACGCGAGGAAAGAGGGAGCAGGCATTGCTGTAAAGACTGTGCAGAACACACTATTGAGAATTAAGGTGAAATAAGATGATTTATGGAGTCCTACAGACTCCTTTATATACCTATATACTGAGTAGCTAGATTATTCTACAATGTCCATGAAATCCGTCAAGTGCCAGAATGTGCTACCTGATTCCAACACACACCACAGGGACGTACGTGCTCAGAGGTTCTTATACTGTAGAGGGCTCGGCGCGAGTGCGATGGAGGCGCGAAATATGCGCGATACAGATAGGATATGTATCCGTCCTCAATCCGTCCTTCCACCAAAATAAGTACCAGTGAGATCGATGCTCAGTCGGACACATCGAAGGAGCTGGGTGGAAAAAGTGGTTATTCCGTGAGCGGCACCCGGCTGAACGTATATCTACATACGAATGAGAGGATAGAGCGATGGGCGACGTGCTTGCAGAGGTCGGAGGGATTCTGGAGGGACTCACACGCATTACGTAGTGGGAAGATAAACAAATATCCGCTCGTGACCGTGGGTTGTTTACCTCCCTTATCCAACTCTCCCAGCGTGTTCCGCTCCTAGGCCGGTGACCGATCCCTCTAAAAGAGGATGCGGCATTCGCGAGCATACCCCGTATTAATAGAAAATTTTTAAAAATGCGCTACAGCCATTCTAATATTCAATTTCCGTCGTGAACCCCTCAGACGACCATGCCAGCCGTTGCTCGCGCCCCACAACCGTCTTTCACGATGGTGGCCCAATCAATCCGCTCACGCTTGTGGCGCCGCACTCGTGGAATCAGAGCCATGCAGCTAGATCATATTGGTCGATCCACTTTTGAACTTGATGTCCGAGCTAAAGTTCGGATAGGAATTCTGGGCCTTATTCAGACGCGCGCCACAGAAGCGCTTTGGTGGGCCTGAGACACCTCGCGTGCGGTGGAAGCGCTTTCGACAGTTACGGATAATGCTTCGTGACATGTAGGTCTGGAGTACACGACACGCGATGGATATGCGGAAAGTGCTAAAGTATTTTGTGACACGACGGTCTTGTCTTGTCCAGGTCGCTGCCTTGTTTTTGAATCTTCTCGGGAAATTGGTGCTTCACATAATGGCATATGCTTGTGGATTCTGGTGGCCATTGTATCAATGACGCTAGCAAGCCACATATTAATGTCCGTTTACAGAGATATTAAGCCACCACCTCACGAGCCACCAACGATTCGTATATATAAAGCCAATATCCATCCCATACCCGCAGAGTTTCAAGCACAACCACCAAGGTGAGGCATCTACCTTATAACATTCTCACCAGCTGATTTAAGCGCAGCTGGCTAAAGCGCAGATCATGCCCGAATACACAACATTCACATTTCACCCATTTGGAGGCGCCCCCGGTCCCAACCCGATTCATTCGGATGCAATGGTGCTCTCCGACAAACACATTGATAAAGAAGGAACAAGCTACATTATCTGGCGAAGAGAAAGACGTGTTGAGATCACGAAAGGCGGAGCCAAGCGCGGCGTCACTCCAGTTGTTCTGAGCGTCTTTGATATCATAAAGAGCAAATCGGGTGAAGTGACGGTGCCGGTGACGCGGTACGGGTCGCACACAAGTCCCGGGGGAATCCTCTACACTGTTCACTCTCCGTGTGTTTTCGCTTGTACTGTTGCATTTCTATTTTTACTCACTCTCTCGTAACTGTAGCTTCCACAAGACGCTGCACATCGGCGATGCAGACTTTCAATGGCGTTCCGTATCCACTGGGGTGCCTGGTAGTACCACTTGGGTGATTATTTCCTTTGCGCACGCTCGACGAGCATTTAAAACTGACAAATTTTATTTATCATCTGTGTAGTATGAGCTTCGAGGATGGGATGGTTCTATGATCGCGCACCTGCACGTTGAAGGGAGAGTCATTAAGTATACTTTGACCCCCGCAATCAGGTATCACAGCCCGCTGTGCGTCGGAATCGTCACCGCGATTGTCCTCATGTCCCTCAGGAGGGATCCGTGGCTTAAGGGATCAAACATCGATTTCTGGGGTGGAGAGTATGGACCTAATTAATATTAGAGTGAAAGCGATCAAGTGATGTAAATATTATAATTTTCCTTGTCTTGTGAAAAAGTGCGTTCAAGATGAATTGTAATTGAATGTTAACCTCAGACATTGAAAACATGTTAAAGTAAATGGGGGTATTTTCAGTGTTAGGTATGTTGTAGGAGAACTTGGCGAGCGGTCAGTCGACGCAGACAGCGCGATGCGCGATGCGTGGCATGCGCAAGGCACGCGCAATTGCCAAAGGGTCGCCGCGTTTGGGTCGCGTTTCAGAATGAGGGAATGCTATGCCTACTGTAACCAGAATTTCATAGTACTTCGTTCAACTTCGTCCCGACCTCTTGTCTACATCTGTGGCTCACAATTCTATCAGATGTATTGTAATAGAGTTATCCGGTTTATCCGCATGCGACAGATCTCCCCAAGTGTTCTCTTCTAAGCACCGGTGACGTGGCCACTCAGCTGCGTTGGAGTGGCATTTCCCTTTGATGGTACGTCCGTCGCCATTGCGCCTTTATCTCAAATTTACTTTCCTTACTTTCCAGCTAATGGACTGATGTTTCCCATAGGTGTATATTGCCTTTACAATGCTCGCTGTTCGTCCTGTTACGCGTTTTCACACGTTCTGCCGAGCCGTGTTTTCTTTTCCATGCTTTGTTCTTTTTTCGCTCGAATTTCCTTTTCAAAGTGCATCTGAACAAAGGGCCTCGTGTTAGTTGAAATATAAGCCCGCACACTGTCATCATAAGCATTCTTGCTTCTCTCGGTGCGTCTTGTCATTGGCCACTCCCGCTCCCTACCACTACATCTGCCACACGTTTTCCCTCCCGCGCTGAATTGCCCTCCGTCCGGGAGTACATATGCATGGTGCTCTCTGCTTCATGCCCGATGCTTCCGGCTAGGTTGAGGTTCTCGTCATGTTTGGGGGTGTATCGCGCTGGCAGCACCTCCGTACTCTGAAGCATCTCTCCCATCTCCAGAATATATGTCGCCTTACCTATCTGTCTGCGGTCTTTTACCGTGTGCACCACTGCGCTCCATTCATTTTTCTTTCTTTGTTTTCATCCTATTCCACGCATATGCTCCCACCCTGCTGAAAATAAGTTCACTTACAGGTTATATGGTCAGCCGCCATGCTCTTTGACCACTTCGTGTCTCAAAGAACGCCGCTCAAGTTCACAAATTCTTTTCCTACACTACAGAAGCTCACATCCGTCAGTGCGGCCCCTCCTGTCGATCTTATCCTCATGTTCCTGTCACACACGCCTTCCTAACACATACGATTCACCCTCTTCCAAACCTACCCGTGGGCGCATTTGCGGGGCAGTGCGCTCCGCACATCGTGTCGGGTGATCAGAGGTTGTAGAACTGTGGGCCGGCCGCGCCTGGGCAGACGCGAGAGACGAATTGAATGTGGGGGGGGGATGAGACTCTGCTTTGCGGAGAAGTCGGAGCGAGGCATTGGTGTGGTGGTGAGGCGGACGGGTAGATTGGCTTGATCTGGAGCTGGAGAAATGACGGGACGGTGGACGCGCATGGGCAACCCGCCTGCACATAGTGAAAATGCCCAGTGATTCAATATCTATGCCGGTTGATTATCGGTTTCATCACCTTATTATGATATAATTCTTTGTGATATTGAAAGATTGTTGTGGGGTGCGAGCGACGACTGGTGTGGTCGTCTGAGGGGCTCCGCGGAAGAGTGCGAGAAATTGTTTAAATAAAACTAAATGTTCTATCTAATAAAGTGATAACTTGAAATATATCTAATGATCTACTGAACTGAGAGAGACGAGAGAGGAGAGGGAAGATGGGGGCTAACTAAACTGTCCTTCGAAGTATTTTACAGTGTGCTTATATAGGTTTTTACAGTCAATCCCAATGGCGCAATTCGGGCTCTACGTATGCTAGAAAATTCCTGAGACTTGTCAGATCTCCGTGGATCTCGTCCATTTCTTTTCCCTTGGGGAACTCGGACGATTTACTTGGTTTCTAAGTCCTTATAAAATTTTATCTGCTTGAGCTTACTATATGCTGCAAGCCACGGAGGAAATATTGCGTGCATATTCAGGCTCGACGGCGCGGCGATATTGATGATGTCCCTGTGTTGCCGCATTTGGTTAGGCGCATAACTTATGGGTGTCGGGTACGTGTTTGGAATATGGGTGCCCCTTTTCTGTGTTCGTCATGCCGTCGGTATGTGTGTATCCGGTTGCGTGTTCCGTGCATATTTTATTAGTGTTAACATTTGTGCAGGCAACGGGCGATTTTCATCAGCCGATAATATCGGTCGACAGGACTTAGAGTAATTTTGTTGGTTTCGGGACGCAGGCGCGGTGCGTACCTCACAATATATTGCAGGGCCCATGCAAAAGTACAACCGTGTGTGGAGCACCAAGTCCACGCGCGATGACGGTTGGACGACGGTCGCAGCGGCGCACGAATGAGGCGGCACGGCGTGATCGGGATTTGCCGGTGGCTGTGCTTCATCCATTGCTCTTGTCACTCCGCCGTCGGAGGACAGTTTGCTGCTCCGTCTCTGCTGGCGCGCGTTCGTTCACCAAGCGCTTCAAACTACCCCCTTCATCCCGCGCGAGCGCGTCCTATTTCAAGTACAAGCAGAGAGACATATCCAAGCAGAATGCTTATATGCGTACGTATGGGAAGGTACTTTACGTGCATTAATCCTTGACGTGGCCGTTTTCCGTGAATATAAGCACCCATACTCTTGTTTTTTGAGTGATAGACCTTTCAGTCTTAAACGGAACGCAATGAAGATGTCACGTATCGTAGGTTCTCAACTTGAGAATTAGTATTTTGCATGAACATTGAAAACAGCAGCCTTTGTAAAACCGGTACTCTAAGTGAAATCTATTAATTAGATGGAGCAGTGGAGGAACGCATAATCTAGTCAGGGCAGCACGACGCGGCGTGGTTCAGGCGGGGCACCACATTTCCGTGCGACTGTTATAGGCTATGACTTCGCGGTGGATGGGCGTCGGAGAGGTGTGAAGTGTGGAATAAAGAAGCGGTGGGGTGGTGGAAAGAGTTGCGGGGGGATGAGTACGCTTGAGCCGTGGAATTACGCATTCCATGATCCCGAGAAGCGCAGAGGGGATGCAATGGAGTTGGATGTGCGTACGGTGTGAGGTGCATGGATCAACGGGTGGATCAAAATGATATTCAAACTGAGTGATGTCGTCTGCAGGAAAGGAGGCGCGGAGGCGCGGAGGACGTACTTCCCGCGTCTCGAGTGACATCCTTATATCCTGTTTTTATTCAAGCAGCTGCACTCGACAAGCGACACGACGCGTGGAGATGCATGTAAGATTGAGCGCAGCAGAGTAACGAGGTCAACATCCACGCGCACAGATTCCGAGCGCACCCTTCCAACGCCACGCTAGACACAACCTGACGCGGTGCGCGGTGAAAATTGCACTCCACACGCGTGTGCAGGTAGAGTTACATGCGTGGTCTCTGGCGAGGTGCGCTGAGAGCGGCGGCGCAGTGTCGCCGTCGGCGTGAGGCCGACATATGGTCTATGAGAAGCGAATCGTCCATGAGAAGTGGTCCTCGAGAGGCGACACGATGGAGTTCTGTATGCGGTGTATATACCGGTGATGTTCAGACACCGACGTCATCAGCAGAGATATCGGAGGGGCGACGCAGATGACGTACCACGCACCGCAGTCCGTCTCTGTCCCCTAATAGCGGCACATGCAGAGAAAATTAAAGAACAGACTGAACACATAGCGCGAATACAACTTACGAGTGCACCTGTCTCTATACCGACAGTAACCTGACGGGGTACTCAGTGCATATACCACTTCGCACGACGCGCACAGGTGAAGTGGTAGACAGTCAGGTGCGCTGGGAAGCACAACGCGCTGAGATGAAGGAAACAGGGGAGAGGAAAGAATACGAATGCGGAGAGAAGAATTGAAAGCGTGATACACATCGGACACGCCCCACTGATAGGATATCATTTATACACACCGCGGATTGCGGTGCGGGAGACACTGCGCAGACGCGAGTGGGTAGGAGTGAGTGATCCTGGTGGTGCGCGTCGAGAGCGTTTAGCCCAGTGCAACAGAGATGTGGTATGATGTGATGGGGAGAAGAGAGGAAAAGGGAGGAGTGGTTCGGGCAGAGACGCATGAGTGTGAAGGGAGTGGCGTACGGAAGCTGAGAGCGTATACTGCCGGGACGAGATGTAACGGGAGGATTGGTGTGTGGAAGGCGTCGGTGTGGGTGGATGCTGCGTTGTGGGAGGAGAGGGGACGGACGGCGTGGCGTGACGTGGGGTGGCGGAGATGGCGGCGGGCTTCGGGCTGGGGAGGGAGGCGGAGGAGAGTGGATGAGCGCGATGGAGGGGAGAGGGAGAGGGCCGTGGAGATGCGCAGAGGGTGGGGAGCGCGGAGTGGGCAGGGAGGATGGAAAAGCTCGGCTGGGTGCGTGCGAGGGTACCATGTGCGAGTGGTCGGGTTGTTTGCGCGAGAATGGAGCGGTCAGTGTCCCCGCCAACAAGGAGCGCAAGGAGTCAGGAAGATACCGCTCGGCGATCACATATTCTCTGCGGGATGGTATCGTCCATACGGGACAGGCGTGCGATGGAAGGTGCGCATGGAGGTACGAGGAGATATGTCGGCGAGGCGAGAGACGACATGTAGCAGCCACGGGCGTTGAAGGAGGCGCGGTGCGGCGTGAGGCGGACCGCGGAAGGGTTGCATGAGCTTGAGTGCGTGTGCTTGAACTTGAGCTAGGCATCCGGGAGGGCGATTGAGTCGTAGAGCGGACTGTGCTGTTGATATTTATGATAAATTACGGATTGAATATTGAGTACTTTGAGTGGGCACTGGGTTAGAAGGACGTCCAAGCTCGTCCAAGGCACGTTGGTCTCGAGCGCACGGCTGATGCCGGAACGATAAACAAACACAGGCTCGTGACCGTGGGTGTCTGTGTCCTAGCGCGACCGTGACTCCCTTCAACACCTCCGGAACCATTTCCCCTCTCATTGTTACAGCGGTTTCGGAAAACCTTGGGATTCTTTGTTTGTACAAGTCGCGTGATACCCAATATAGTAATTTTAGTTTCCTCAGCCAACGACGCTTGAACGACGCTGTGCACGATCCCTGCTTTCACCCTCACCCGCATTCCGAGCCTCTTGATCGACCACGCCTCCTAAAACTGATAAAATCCTTCCTTCAGCATCCGATGAAGAGGATGAGCTTGAATCTGAAGAGGAATACAGCCAAGAAGTCACTGCTCATACAACGGTGAAGGAAATGATTCAGGAGACGATAGCTGAATGCCCAACTGCTGGTGCGCGCCATACAGATGTTTTACTGCCAACTTTACTCACTTCCATTGATGTAAAGCATTGAAATTTCGCATCACAAACCCTGCTATCATGGAAAAGGCCCGCAAAGCGCGCAACAAAGCTCAGGGAAAGGGGAAGGGCCAAAAGCAGACTTCCACTCAATCTGGAAGCAAACGGAAGGTATCACCTGAAAGTGACAACGAAGAAGATGCAGAGGAAGTGACCAAACCCACCAAAAAGAGGTGTGCATCCACTACGAAAGGTAAAGTGGCTATTCCGAATATATCAGTAATAATCCAATGTTGACATGAATATATGCTACGTATCCAGATACCAACGAAGATTTAGAGCCTGCGGGGGAGGATGAAGACAAGGTTTCTATTCCTTTGACATGCTATATCTACATCGAACGTCCTGCGGCACCTCGCGCAACCAAAGGGAAAGTTTCCGATACCGACAAATACGTTCAGAAAGGGCCCTTCATACTTCAATCAACTGATTCGTACAGTGTTTTTATACTGCGTATCTCAACTACTGCGCCATGCCCGGTTCTCAATATTATCGAAGACAAGATCACATGGAGATGTCAGACGCCAGCTAACTCCCCCTGTATGCCTTTGGGGGGACGTACTGGCTATGCGGCCATGATCGACGCAATCAAATCCAAGAGAAGTGGTCAACGTGTTGCGATAGTGATGATGCCTCCGCCCAAAAAGCCAGCTGAAAAACCAGTACGTGGTTATATTTTGTTGCTTCGTCTACTGATAATTACTTGTTTTCTTGCAATAGCATTGGGATACTGGTGATAAGGAGAATTTACCTGAGAAGGACTTCGACTACAGTGAGCTCGAGACTAGTATGACTGGTGATTCAGTTGCTCTGCAGAAAGTAAGTGCTCTTGTTTGATTTCTATACAACTGACTGATTATAAACTCAGCAAAAATTCAATGAGGTTACCGGCCCTATTGTGAAGGAACTGAAGGAGAAATACCCTATTGGAAACCACCCTCATTTCCCTGGGAAGCGGATTTACACTGACAAATCAACGGGATGGAATTGGGAGCTGACAGAGCTCCGTTTGCACCTGTGGGCTTCAAAAATTGTTGAGTATCTATTTTTCCCAATGTATCAGTGAGATCTCACGTCAGGATTTCGCTTCGCAGCCAAGCAATCTAGCGACTCTTGATAAACCACCTCAAACTCTGCATTTTGACAAAGCGCAGTGCATAAGAACATCCCAAAAGGGCCCAGCCACTGCTGTCGAAGTAGTTCCTATGCCAGTTTTACCCGTTCAGCCTACTGCACCTGCAGTCGAAGCGGTGACGCCAGCATCTGTGACAAACACCTCGGCACTGATGGAGCTTATGATGATGAGTATGATTCAGCAGCAACAGGTTACGATGAACTCGCGGCTGCAACCCTTGATGCCTGTAATGCCTACTTCTGTTCCCGAAACTGTCTCTTCTGTTGCTCGTACTCCAGGCTCCAATTTTCCAATTCCTGACGTCAGTTTAGATGACTTTTGTTCTCGCTATGGTGTCGAACCAAAGGATAAGGCTAGGCTTGAGAAAATGGAGTTTCGTGCTGGTGACGACCTGGATACTCTCGGGCCTGAAGACTGGAAAGATTTTGGAGGTTTTATGGCGCTCTCGTGGTCGCGAATCAAAGCTAAAAATCAAGACTTTCTACGTGATGCTCGCCTTGGGCTATGGAACAAATAGAAGATGCTCAGACTCGGAATACTTGCTTTTGATTCTTGGACTGATAGACGACACTTCTGACTTATGGACTGATAATTACTGATAATCGTTGATTCTCAAAACAAATTGTACTTGTATTATCAATTCTTATGCTAATAGTAACTGTCTCGGTTTTTACATCAAATTCAATTATTATAAAGACAAAAGCTATCCAGCGTCTTCTACAATATATCCAGCATGAACAAACCAATGTAAAGCCATCACAGGAGTTATACACCCTGTCGTCTCAAGCAAGGCTAAAATAGGATCATCAGCATCATCAAGAGTTGTGCCGCCGCGCCGTAAGTATGCTTTCCAGGTACTGAAAGATTCTTAAATAGGATTGAGGTCTGGGGAGTACGGTGGAAGGTAAAGAAGCATGATATCTGCAGTTTCCTCATCAAAGCATGTCAAAAATGAATAACAGATGAAAAACTTACGCATATCATTGAGTACTTCAAGAAGAGCATCTGTGTGATGGATCCGACAGTTGTCCATCACCAAAACACTATGCTCGTCTGGGAATGGATTCATGACAGGAATCTGAACAAAGCAAACAAGGTTAGCATATGTATGTATGCTATAGATAAATTGTAATGGAGGTATTACCACGTTTTCGACAACAAAATCAAAGAATGCATAAGCGTCGAGCGATCCGGGTATAACCTGTGCTGCCAGATAGCCTTTCTTGCTCATGGCTGCGACAAGAGAGTAGCGCTCCCCACGAACAAAAGGGCCTTTGATTGTAGCTTGCTGTCCCACAGGAGAACGACCATAGCGACAGCAATAAGTCCTTTCATCTTTGCTTGATTCATCAATAACCACAAATTCGTCGCCAGTCCCAGAGAAGTCATGCCGGATAGAGTGGAGAAATTCAGCCCGGCGTTCTTCATTGCGCTCACTGGCAATCTTGCGAAGGACTTTCCGTGTAAGTCCAGCCTTGGTGAGAGTCTCTTGGAGTGCAGATATCGAGATGGCAACATCATGATCAATGGCAAGGATCCATTGTAGTTCATCAAGATAGGTATCCGCATTGTGCTTGTAAATGTGTTTGATTGCATCCATAACAGCCATGCAGATGATTCGAGGTCGTCCTCGAAGTGGAGATGGCGGTGGTGAGACAGAGCCGAACGTTGCAACGATTTGAGCCCAGCGATAGAGACTGCTGCGAGAAACACAGAGAACTGCGCATATGTCCTCTTTTGCCCAGCCACTTTCCCACAGACGAAGCGCACAATCCTTCATGTCAGAGCTTATATGACGATAGACCATGTTTAAGTATGTAACGGGAGGGAACAAGGGGGGAGAGAACGATTACAAGAGGCGCGAGAGAGCCAAACGGTAAATTACTATTTTGGGAAGGGACACGTCATTTCATTTATAGAATCCCAAGCTTTTCCGAAACCGCTGTAAACATGCACGTTATACAACACACCTTTCATGGTCATTCTTCTTGCGGACGCGCAGTCCGCGGTACGTCGCGCTCTACACCGTTTCGGATATCTGTCGTCAATTAAGCTACTCCTCGCTCTTGCCTCGCTCCTTTCATCTTCCAGACTCAATTCCAAAGCGCGCTCCTCGTTTTGTGAGAGAATAGAATTATAGTATTACGGTGTAGGCCACTAAATTCCACCCATCTGTCACCTTGTGCGCTGACAATCAGTCACTTCATACCATAGGTAGACTGGGTACACGAGGCGTGCATTATTACTGAACATATGTCAGTACCCCTGGACCACACACTCTCTCAATCGTCGCTGACCTGTGGTCTTTCAGTTATCGCTCCTGTTCAGACTTGCATTTACCCGCGTCCGGGCGCAGTGTGCATGGCGTCAGCCGCATCACCCACAGCGCTCGTCAGAGCGATGTCTTGCATTCAGAAACATTTCCATGTTCACGCTACTCTGACACACGCTACGCCCGGTTCGATGATGACCTTGTGTATTCTGAAAGAGCGCAGTTGTCCCCGTGCAGCTTCTCACGTCCGTTCCGTCCCCACATCATTTCTTTCTCTTCTTCTTTGGTGCCATTTTTTATCGCGTTCTTGCGTCACCTTATGCTTGGTTATGGTCCACTACTATTGCCAATAAGTGGTAGGTCAGGATCATGCGCGTCTGAGAATGTCTCTGCTCTCATCTAACTGTCGCCGCCCTGCAAGGCTCATTCCCCTCTCGCTTCGTCCATGCCACCCGCCTGTCTTTCACAACAGTCTTGTATTTAGGGAGCCGCTGCATTCCCTGCATCAATCGCTCAATTCCGCGCGGGAGTGTGTCTGCGCTGGCGCTGTGTGGTCCGTGTTTCGTGCAGGAATTGCCTCATACGCAGCCTCGCGCCTCGTGTCAGGTCCAGAACACATGTAACACAGGAAGCCTACTGCCTACGTCTATCAAATTACTGCAGCAAGATACTATGTGCCGTGACAGCCCGCGTGTTGTGGGATGTTGTTAATTTTGATTTTGATCCAGGGCCGCATTGTTCAGATTTTACGTGTGTGCGTACCGTAACAATTTCGTACAGGCGGCTGACTAGCTAAGTCGGATATAGCGTCGTGCTAATGACACGAAGGTCATGGGTTCGACCCCCAAGTTGGCTAACGGGGTACTTTTTGCTCGTCCCTCGTACCTATATTTTATTGCAACGGGATGGCGGGACGCACATGCACAGCGGATACATCCTTGAAGCTGCTACGCACTCCGTTACTTAGGTAAAGCTATTCATTTCCACCCATTTATTGCGCTGTATAATATCATCCATACAAAATGGCGACCGGGCGTAGGACTCAGCGCGAGTGCGACGGCGGGCGCAGCGACACGCGCGAGCAGAGGCGTTTCGCACGCGTAGATCGGTAATTTCCGGTGGCTGTGCTAGCACTCAATGTTCACGAGCATGTTCTGCTGCACGTAGTACATATAATCAACACGGAATAAATTTAAAAGAGAGTACCCATACACGCACGTACACGGGCGCGTGCGGAACGTAGTGCACTCTATGCGATATTATTCATTCTTCGCAACGCATCTGTCCCCGCTTTTTAGGACGCGTCCCCTCATTATGATTGTGTGTGGGGGAAATCTGGAAGTCTGCCTGAAACCTGTACGCTGCGTGAGAATGAATCAATAAATGGCGCAGGCGAGGGGGTGCATATACCATGAACAAACTCACAGGAAGGCGGCGTAGGGTACATGAGGAGCGGTTATTTGCGGAAGCAACGTGGCCGCGCTGAGTGTAGGGTACGTATCTGGATGCTGCCCACGCTCACTCATATCATCACGATAGGAATAATTGCCCGGGGCGGCCACGATTAAAGTTACGCTTGTGTGGAGAAGAGATGAACGACTACAGCGTGTGTGCATATGCCTGCTCGGTGCTGGCAGCTGGGTGCACTTCACGCGTGCGTACATGAGGAGTAGCACGCACATCAGTCAGGTGCGCTGAGAAGTTCAATGCGCCGGAGCGACGGAGTCACCGAAAGGAAGTTGTGGCGTGTGGAGAGCTCACGATGCCTAGCGGACGCGTCCTGAAAGAGACACGGCATTCAATGCACACCACACATTTGCGGGTGAGTAGGTGTCAGGACTTCAGGCAGGGCGTGTTGAGAGCGTGAGATGTGGTGCGATGCAATGCTATTCAGTAGGCTCAGATGAGAAGAGAGTGGTGCAGTGCGAAGGACACGAATGGAAGAGGAGATGAAGGTCCTGGAGGTAGCGGACGGGCTGGAACGCGAATTTAGATATGCAGCGGGGATCGGCGGGGAGGACGGGCGACGAGAGGAGGGAAAGGGACGGTGGGCAGAGGAGAGCGGAGTGGGGATGAGCGTGGGGTGGGATGCATATGTCGGAAAAATGTCCGTTGACGTATCAGTGCTTGCGGCGCTGACGGTCTTTTATGTGCATATCAGTTTCCCCGGTAGAATGTATCATCACAGTATCAAGTCCTGTAACCTCACGCTAAGTGTCGATATGTATGGTAAGTGTAAATAAGGTTCTGTGTGTAAACTTATCGAGACTTCACAAGGCTGTGTCACCCTAGAGTAATTTCTTATGTGATTTATTATTCCATAAGATGTGCAGATAGTCTATAATGTACAGAACCGAATACAGACACGGGAATGGCGGATCTCCTCGTATGTCAGCCAGCTCCACAGTGCTATAGCCTTGGTTTAATGCATCATTTTACTGGTGGTTGAAGTGGGGTGGCTCCACAAATATTTGCATGACATATCAAGGAAGGAACTTTGTCTGCTTTACGCCCCAACTCATTCTGTCACTTACCACAATGCCCCAACTTATATACAAGTGCAACTAAGGTTCGATTTTCCAACACTCATCGTCAATGGATTCTTAGATTAACTATTATTGGCCAGAGCTAAGTACGCATAGGGCGGTCGAAGATCATATCTCAACTGCCGCTGGCGAAGTTCACCTTGCGTCAGATTGCATTGGGAATGGGTAAAGCATTGCCAATATTTCTGATTTTCCAACTCCAATTAGTTCTGACATGTTATCAACGTCATGTTTTCCAGTGCGCGCACCTAGCGGAGGCGGGAATCACCTAGTAAATCAAATTCGGCTTCCGGGGTGGACAGGTGAGTCTTCACTAGCTTCACTGAGCATAGCTACCTGTCGCGAGACTAATGGCTTGCGTAAATGGCTTTCGACTAGGCACGCCCGACTCATGCAGCTTCGTGACCAGGTCTCTATAAAGAGGATGAGATATTCGCGAGAACCTTCGAATTCTCGCGAATATCGCATCCTCTCTTAGAGGGTTAGGTCACCGGCCTGCGATCCTTGTAAGGTGGCGAAGGCAGCGGCTGAATAGAAGCAGGACGGAAATGGGATAGCGACGCTGACATGTTATTACCACAATTTATGTACAATATTACACTCAATAAAACGAATTTGGCGTTCTCTTTGGCGCGAACAATATGTAAATATGGCAATGCACATGGAAAAAAATACAAAAGAGGTTCTAGTAGGCTGGCACACTGAATCACATCTAATAAACCTTCTCAGCGCCAAATTCTTAGATCATACAAGTTTTGTATTATATTTACTTGTCCCGCCAATATCTCGAATGATGCTTACCACACTTATAGAAATGTTCTGCCCCTGATACCCTGCCGGAAAATCTGACGGTCTAATAGGCACATATAGAGACATATGGGAGCATATATGTTTTTCTTGATTTTTCCGACATACGCAGGGAAGGATTAGAACGTTTAGGCAGGCGAGTCCACAGGCACCGTGGGAGAGCTCAGAGGACGGTGCGGTATTCATTTGTGCGCAGAGCGCGAGGAGGTCGGCATTGGCGTCGGTGGAGTGGGATAAACTGGGTGAGTGGGAGCCAAGCGACTGATGTAGGATTAATGAGGTGGTGAGGGAACTGACACGCGATGCACAGCAACTCTTCGTATGGTACGAGTGGTGATATCGATGAGGCGGTGCCGTGGGGAAGGCAGTCATGTGGGCCAGGTGGGTGGACTTGAGCTGAGGACAGTGCTTGTACTTGTGCTTGTTCTGGTCATCTGAATGGCATTCGAGAGATCAAGGCGATTTACGAGGATCGAAGGGATAAATAAATAAAAATGTGTGACTGTGGTCCGTGTGCACCTGCCCTGGCTTTGCTGCTTTCCCTCCGACCGTCGGCGCTCTCTCCCAGCGTGTCCGTCTCCACTTCTCTTTATTCCGTCACATACCTCGCATCCAGCACCCAAGCAGAATCATTCACCTGACCGCCTTTTGAGTGTATCGTACCACACAATTCATCTCAAGCATTCATCACGTGGAAACCCGCCTTTCTTTCAACATACACCAAGCCATGCTCCTTCTCGCGAGGTGACTGTCCACTCATTGACTTACACGATCATTGAGAGAGCGCCTCTGCTTGTAGGAGACGGAATTCACTGTGTCCGCTGATACGCTGTCGAGTGATCTACGTGCGGACAATGGCGACGAGCAAACAAAAACAAATACGGGCACGCAGAGGCTCGACGAAGGTGCGTACGGGGGCGAGGTTGTTTCACAAGGCTTCTAACCAACTAAAACTTAACTAATTCCAGGTGTAAGCTACCACGCTAGCTTCGAACCACCAGAGAGCGCGAGA
>JAEKIV010000732.1:0-15081 GCA_016801325.1 Hypholoma fasciculare
TATGTAGATAATGGTGTGCGGAGGTCAAAGACCTACGCACGAGGGTGACGTAGCTGCACGCCACGATGTATACACATCAACACTCCTCCTCACCGTGGAGTGCAGACTCCTCCTGAGGTGAGGATCACCGTAAGCCTAGAAGAGCGCGTAATTTGACGAACTGGATCTTTGGCAAGGCTTTGGTGAATATGTCGGCTGGATTGTCGTGCGTATTGATGTAGGATAATTTGATATCGTGTGACTGAGCGCGCTCACGGAGGAAATGATATTTAATGTCAATGTGTTTCACGCGCTGATGGAGGGATGGATCTTCGGATAGGTTTATCGCGGCGTTGTTATCGCATAGGATTGTGGTTGCGCGCGGGGGTGCAAGATCAATACCGGTGAGCAGAGAACGAAGCCATACAGCTTCTTTGCAGGATTCGTACGCGGCGGTGTATTCGGCTTCGCACGATGAGGATGCAACAGTTTTCTGCTTTCGGCAAGCCCAAGATATCATGCCAGACCCAAGCGAGAAGGCGTACCCACCTACGCTCCTCCTGGTGTCCAGGCAGTTGGCCCAGTCAGAATCCGTAAATCCGGTAAGTTCAATCTTGTCAGTGCCACCCAGTACGAGTTTGAGCTCGCTGGTGCCCTTGAGATAGCGCACGGCCCAGATTGCTGCGTTCCAGTGCGCATATGAGTAGCAATCAAGATACTGGGACAGTTGCTGGACAACATATGAGAGGTCGCCTCGAGTGCCGGCGACGAGATATAGTAGAACACCGACGAGGGAACGATACGGAAGTTTGTCGAGTGCCTCGATGTCCGAACGGTTCATCTTGGAGCGATCACAGCGTCGAAGTTTAAGGCCGGGTTCCATTGGGACGGGCACAGAGTGCGCATCGGCTTGACCAAATTGCACAACAATGCGGTCGATGAGCGCTTTCTGGGATAGGGATATGGTGCGCGCAGCGCGGTCGCGAGTGACTGCAATGCCGACAATGTGGCTCACCTCACCGAGATCGGAGATTGTCCAGATTTCCTTCATTTGAGCCTTGAATTCTTCGTTAGCTGCACGAGAGCTCGAAATGGCGAGGAAGTCATCGACGTGGACTGCAGTGATGACGATCCCGGTATCATTTTTCCGGTAATATAGGCATGACTCACAAGATAGGCGAGTAAACCCCCATGAAATCATTGCGTCGTTCATGGTTTTATTCCAGATGCGGCCTGCCTGTTTCATGCCGTAGAGGCCCCGCTGCAGCTTCCAAATCCATGTCTCCTTTCCGGGTTCTTCGAAACCTTCGGGCTGTTCCATGTACTGTGTCTCGTTGTCTGGGAGTAGCCCGTACAAGAACGCGGTTTTGATGTCGATTTGTTGGGTGTCCCAGCCGTAGACGGCGGCAATATGAAGGAGGACGCGCCATGATTCGGTGCGTGCGGTGGGTGAGGTGGTACTGGTAAAGTCGCGTCCAAATATTTGTTCGAAGCCGCGGAAGCATAGGCGAATTTTACGTCTTGTGAGTTCTCCCGCTGCGCCAATTTTGTTCTTGAGGACAGCGCGTCCGCGGTGAATTTTGCGCTCGGCTGGGACCTCGGAACGCGGGATGAGGGTATAGACGCCCATTTCTTTGAGGCCCTTGAGCTCCTCCTCAAATGCTGCTTTCCATTCAGCTGCTTCGGCTGGAGACCGTTCCTGAGAGGCCTTGTAGTCCTTGGGTTCGCTGTCCGGACCGAATAGGCAAGGGTCGATATTAGTTGAATCAGAAATGGCTGCAAGAATGCGGTCAAGGCGTTCATTGGCATTGGCGTCAAGATCGGGGTCGTCGCGACTGAGGAGTTTGAAGAGGTGCGCGACATCGTCCATCATAGGGTCTTCAACGATCTGGGTGTCACCGGGGTCACCGAGGTTGGCGCGCGCCGCTGCGTCCAGAGCAGCAGGATCATTACGGAGCTCCTCCTCACGTATGTCTGACAGTTTCTTCCGCGCGTGCTCCGCTTTCTCCGCGGCCTTGCGTGCCCCGCTTTCAGCAACCTCTCGGCGAACGCGCTCAATTCTAGATTCCCGCGTACCTGGGGGAGGGGCCGCAGCGACTCGCGACGAGCGGCGCGGGACCTCGGCGGGCGCTTCGGGCGGATGCTGATCCGGTGCAGGGGCGGGGTTACGCGCGACAGGTGGCGGTGCGACAGGGTCTGGGAGGGGTTTACGGTAGTCCGTGGGCAATTGATCATCTTCGTCGTCGTCGAAATTGATAGCCGTATCCGTTGCGCCCTGGCAAATCTGGCTGATAGGCGAGGCGGAGGATGGCGGGGCGACAGTTGGCGCTGGAGTAATCAGCTCCTCGGTGTGCTCGATGAAGCGCACGTGGAAGGATGAGTATACTTGCCGCGATTCCCTATTATAGCACCTGTATGTTTTAGACCGTAAGTCGTAGCCAATGAGCACGCATTCGAGGGAGCGTTCATATATTTTAGGATTATGCCTGTTCTGGATGAGCACAAAACACCGGCTTCCAATTTCGCGCATGTACCCGTAGTCAGGTGCGCGCTTGTACCATGCCTCGTATGGCGTGATTGCTGCGTCTGATAGAAGCGCGGCGGTTTTGTTGTGCAGGTGGACAGCTGTCAGGTAAAATTCCATCCACATGTCGGTGGGAACTCTGGCATGAATACGCATGGCGTTCGCCTTCCCGAGAAGCGTGCGATGCAGTCTTTCTACACGGCCATTGTGTGCAGAGGTGTGCGGTGCGGTGAATATTTGCCGCGTGCCGCGTAGTGCAAGCCATGAGTCCATCTCCGAGGACTTCAATTCACCGTTATCAACAATAAATGTGCCGACTTTATCACGCGTGAGATTCTCTTGCTCGAGTGTCCATGCTTTAATCTGACCAAACGCGTCGCTCTTAAGCTTGAGCGGGATCCCCCACACACGGTTGGTACAGTCGTCAATCAAATTCATTGTGTAGTGATAACCCCCGCGTGCTTCGACGGCGTGAGGGCCCTGCAGGTCCACGAAAACTTTCTCTAGACGGCGCGTTGCCTTATGCCCCGGCCCCTCCTTCCGCTTCTTTGGGACAGATGTACGTGTCTGTTTTCCAAGGATACAGGGAGCACATTTAGGAGGGAGCGCGTTGGCCATGGCGGGCGACATACCACTGATAGTGCCTTGACGCGCCATTGCCTGAACCACGGCGTAGTTTGCGTGGCCGAGTCGAAGGTGCCAGGTGTGTAGGTTATCACTGGCAGGAGCGGCGATGTAGGCGCGCTCGGCGCGTGTGCAATTGTGGACCGTGAGCTCGTAGATGCGCGAGGTGGGATTGATGGTGCCGCGCGCGCGAACTTCACCGCCAGATTTCGTGACAATCTGATAACCGTCGTCGGAGAAGACATGATCTAATTTTGAATCTTTGGCGAGAGTACCCACCGAGAGAAGTCGCACCATGGCCTGCGGGATGTATAATACATCCTTGAGGGTCAGGCGAGCGCCGTCTGCAGATACTGGGAGGTGAATGTCCCCGATACCTGAAGCGGTGACCACGGAACCGTTGAGACCGCGAACGCGTCGCCCTGTGACTGGGCGGAGGTTGGTAAAATCACGACGTTCGGGTGAGATGTGGCAAGATGCCGCGGAGTCACTATGAAACGGGCAGGCGGTGAGCGAAAGCGGTTCTGCGCTGATGTGCGCTTCGTCGACGGATCGAATCTGCACATTCCAGTCGACTGGTGCTGTATCACGGGCTTTCGGGAGGCTGGTTGAGATGGAGGAGAATGCGAAGTCCGCGATTTCGAGGTCGTCGGTTGATGTAATGTATGTCAATTCGTCGCCTGGAATGAAATCGGGCGCATCTGGATTAATAGACGTGAAGCCTGCGAAGGAGGCGCTGTCAGTGGGTGGAGCGTCAATGATTACAATGTACGCATTTCCGCTTGCGTCAGTGTGTTTTGCAATGGCTTTCCCGGCGGGTATTTTGAAAGATGTAGCGTCGCTGGGCGTGGAGGAATTGTTATTGGATGTGCCCCCCTTTCCACCACGCTGAGCGCCGCGTCCTGGATTATCCGCGAGACGCTGCGCCTTTGACTCCTCAATGGTCTTGCCGGCCATACCTCCCTTCGGTTGAATGCAGTATTTATCCGTGTGGCCGGCGCGCTCGCAGTTGGAGCAGTATGGACGCGATCCAGTGGCGCCGCCGCGCCCTCCCCCGCCGGAATTGGCGTTGGTGGCGGCGAGCGCAATAGACGTGGCTGGCTTCAACTTGCTGCTGTCGACGAGCTGGCGTTCGGACTCGAGGTAAGTGATGATGGAGGCTGATGAGAAGGGCTTCTCTTTGGTCGCGTTTTGCATGTCACGCTGTATGGTCGCGCGGATGTGTTCCAAGCCGTCACCCATATTCATGAGCAAGACAACACACGCAAACGTTTCCTGGGTGACATCCGGAAAACCCTGTTTGTCTGATCTGTCATTATAAGGCAGCATCAGGTATCTTATGCGATTATAAGTTCATGTAAGTAATATCAGTCAAATAAGGCAGGTCCCCATATATTGGTGCCTTATTCACCTCTGATCTTTGATGGATCAGGGCTTACCCTATTCCAATATGTATGCGATTTGTCGTTGAATCGGTCACTTTTTGCGCCTTATTTACTGCTAATTACAATTTATCTGGCACTGAAAAATGCATATAACTGATGCTTCATGTAGTAATATTGGCACAGTATGGTACACAATACGTCAAATACATCACACCACTGACTACATGAACTCGGAGAGATCCAAAAGGCCAAGGGCACTACCTTGAGTAGGCTGCTTGGCGCCTTCGGTTTCATCGCCTCCCCTATTCAGTGTATCAATTACTGTAGCTGAGATAAATAGATTGATAACTTACATCACCTGCGTATACAAGCGCGACATAAGAGAATGATACGCATTGGCGTTATCATTCTTGATGGAGGCCAGGTAACCGAGATGCCTGTCGTATACGGATTTGAAGCGATCTCCGTCAAACTTCTCGTTATCCACTTTCGCGCCGGTCTGCCATGAATGCAGAGCTGCGTACAACTGTAGTCGAAAGTTAATAGATTCTACATTCAAGATGAAATGACTTACCCCCGTAGCAGCCAAGCCAACAAGAGCAGCCGGAAACTCAGGCTCTAGGCGGGTCGGGTGCGACGAGACATAATGTTCTTTGAATTTTCTGCCGAATGCTGTGGGTGTGGCGAAGTACGCAGACTTCAGAACTGCTATAAGCCCGGGGTTGAGATATATCTCTGAGGCTTTGATTACCCACGTAGGCTATATCGAATTAGCTCGTTTGATAGTATCGAAACATGGGGAATCGTACGTTTTTCTTCTCATCGAAACTCCAGCGCCCCGGGTATATATAACGATCACTGCTCATCAGGGCGTGCACACGTTCGGCACAGCTTTCCCCGATTCCGAGCTGAAAGAGAGCGATATGATCCATACCTTTGGCCTTGACAGCACCGCGTGTGTGCGGCAGTCGATCCATAACCTGGTATTACGTGCGTGAATACATAAAACAAATAAAGGAGTATCCATCTTACTCACCCATTTACCCACTGCCTTAGTGAACCCGTCGTCGGCTTTCAAGCGCTGACGAATGCCAACGAAGTCCCCATTTTTGCGCAACAAGCCACGACAAGCCTGAAGCAACACTTCTCTGCGATACTCGGCAGACCGATTGAGTTCTGGCCAGGCATGGGAGGTGACAATGGTGGTTTCAACGAGCTTGATGGCGTCGCGGCAGAGGGCTCGTATCAGAGTATTCTGTGTAGTGAGACCCTTCCCGCGGAGCCGTGCATAAGCTGACCACTTGGAGGATTTAGCATTACCTTCATCGTCGCTGGCGTCGTCGTTGGCGTCGTCGGAGCGATCATCGGTGTCATCATCGTCGGAACCGTCCACTTCTCTGTCGGTGTCCTCGTCCGCAGGAATCTTGACTGTGGAGCGGCGGGCAGGTTTATCTCCAGAAGCATTCGCATGCGGCTTGATGTGTGGTGTCTAAGACTCACACGAAAGATATTAGTGAATGTAAACAGAGGATCGGCGGCGAGCAAGGTACGTACCTCGTTCTTCCAATTGGCCAGCGCCCGTGTTGAGACCTGGTCATAAGTTGTACATAGTTAGCAAAGCTAGGACCGCGTCATGATCTTCAAAAATCACCTTTCGTTTTTTGCGTTTTCGTGGCGGCCCATCACTGTCTTCATCATCAATGAATTCTTCGGAATCAGTGGCGGCGCCATCGGAAGCAGAATCAGAAGTAACAGGGCGCGTGGAGATACGCGAGGAAGACTTTGATGATGCCCGGGCCATAGTGACATCGGCATCGTCTACGTCCCACAAGTTAGCCGCCGTACTGGACGCACTCTTGCTGCTGTCCGCTCGTTTGAGCTGGGGAACCTATTGACAGATCAGTCGGCGCGAATCGCAAACATCCCCAGACGAAATCAGACTGGATACCTCAGATGCCAGTGTCTGGGCGACCTGCTCGGCGGGCAGGTCTGCTAGCTCGTCTCCCTCATCTACGTCTCTCCTGGATCCTCCGCTGTCATGTTGGGTGCGCGCGGTGTCGGATTGTGTGTCCGCGGAGTCTTCATCTGACTGAACGCCGCGGGGCGCAGGGCGTTTCGTCATGGTGGGAGCGCGACGGTCTTGATCTGGCAGTCATCCAGGAAAAGTAAAAGTGAGGAAAAGTAATGGTGAGTGGTGAAACAAACAACGATACCGGGTGGGAGTTGATTGAGTTGAACCTCTTCTGAGCAGGAATACTCGTCTGCATAGTATGAGAGAATAGCATTGAGGTGTGTGCGAAAGGACTAGTAGCACCGAGTAACTGATGGCTCACCGTTTTGGGTATGGCTTTGTCCCCGTTTGGGCTTTGATGAACGTTGTACTTCTATATTGGTCGATTTAGGCTGCCGCTTACGCTTTGGGCTTTCTGTTCCCCACCACAACCACTGGTGAGTATAGGCATGTTAGATACTCACTTGTTTCACTAACTTTTGGACCCCTCAGCGGCATGACTCGGGCGCCGACGCTGAGGCTTACTATGTGCCTCATCTTCCGCTGGGATTTGGGGCACGCGACCCCCGCGGTCGACTTTGGCAGGCGCTACCACTTCATTGGTCTTGGGTAGGCGTTTGCCCTCTGCCTGGAGCCATGCTAACACCAGCTGCATCAATGTGAAATTTTCATTATGTTAGATCGCATTGCTCACCGGCGTTTTTGAGCGCCTTGTCCTTGCTGGCGCGACGACCTGGATGCAGAAGGTAGACGTGAGTAGAAAACTCAAGTTTTCTCAGAAATCCACTAACCAGAACCCGCATCGATTAGGGATTGGTCTGCAGCGCGTTGGGAGGCATTACGCTGGGCCTTCTTGACCGACCTAGCCTGTGATTCGGCCTCGATGTCCTTGGCCATGAATTTTGTTAGCGCGATACGGTATGCCAGGCAGACCTTGACTTGAGGATGCGGCGAGAATGATAAGGGACAAGTTGGGGCAGGAGAAAAAAACAGTGCGTGGTTTGTTTGGCCTATCACGATTGTCGATTCGCTCATCGCCGGCCAGTTTGAAACAGTGCCAGCCAATTACATGTACTCCTGGACGTAGACTACAATTACGATGTCTGCTCGGGTATAAATCGCAACATTTATTGCTTTCCCAGTCATGTCTACTGTTTGCGAAGGCTGCCACAGAATATTCACGAAGCGTGGATGGAAGTCGCACCTGCGTCAATCCCGCGACCCGCTGTGCGAGATATATGCGTCCAAGGTCAAGCGCTCGTCCAAATCGCAGCATGATAGTACCTCGCCTTCCGCCACCTCAGCTGACAATGCCGAATCGCCCCCCGCTGTCCCATTTTCGGGGGATTTTTTTGGGACGGCAGCTGAATACGAGGATGACGATTTTGGCCAACTTGAAGAGAGTACTGTACCTGCGACTCCGATGCCGCAAGATCCCCGGCCAGCAACAGATACCCTCCATTCAGACAATGACTCGGGCGACGACGATTCCATGGCTACGTTAATTCAAGAGGAGCATGGGTGGGAGGCACCACGTCCAGGCGCGCCCCAAGATCAAATCATCGAGCCCATTCCAGGTTCTGGCGGCAGTTCCGACTCTGAATCTGACACTAATTCAGAGCATCCAAGTGAATCATCCGGGCCCATCATCGAATCCGAAGACGAGCCCGAAGAGCCCCCACAGACATCATCTGTTCCACCGGCGCAAAGTAGACCAGCAACTAGTGTACGCAAGATCGTACGCTATAACACTGCATATCCTACATCATTGGCAGGAGCCCCTATGTCAGCCGCCGCACAACATCCAGCCACCGACGTGCGGTATGCTCACGCCATTCATGGTCAAACAAATCCTTGGGCGCCATTCCAGTCGAGGAATGATTGGGAAGTAGCGCGCTGGGCGAAATTACGAGGGAAAGGTTCCAACGCTTTCAACGAACTGTTAGCAATTCCGGGGGTGCGTTCTATTCTCAAAATTATATCTCGCTATGCGTTTGTAACTGAATAGTAATCTTAGATAACCGATTCACTCAACCTGTCATACCGTACTACGAAACAATTAAATCACATCATTGACAACCAGCTGCCTGGCCGACCCAAATTTCAACGACATGAAATAGTAATGCAGGGCGAGGTCATGGACATGTACTCGCGCCCCGTATTGGATTGCCTTAAAGCACTCTGGGGCGACCCCGACTTTGCCGATGACTTGATTTTCGAACCTGTGCGACAGTACGCCGACGACGACGAGTCAATCCGGGTTTTTGATGAAATGAATACTGGAAAATGGTGGTGGCGAACTCAGGTATTTACCACTCATGATCTGATCTATCAATTTGATCTGATAATTATGTGCTCGTAGAAAAAGGTTGAGAATGCAACAGGCAAAAATAGGCGCACAATCATTCCTATAATCATATCCTCCGACAAAACGCAGCTCACTACCTTTCGCAACAAAACCGCCTATCCCGTCTACCTTACCATAGGAAATATACCGAAACATATTCGTCGCAAACCCAATCGCCAAGCGCAGGTTCTACTTGCCTATCTACCCACATCAAAGCTTGATCACATCACCAACCAGGAGTCCCGTCGTCGTGCACTGGCCAATCTCTTTCACTCAAGTATGCGCGTCATTCTCGGGCCGTTGAAAGATGCTGGTCGCAATGGTATTGTACTTGTTAGTGGTGATGGCCAAGCACGGAAATGTCACCCAATATTTGCTGCTTTCGTGGGTGATTACCCCGAGCAGGTCCTAGTCGGAATCATCAAGCATGGCCTTTGTCCAATATGCCCCGCTCCCAGAGATGGTATTGGGGACCCGGAATCTGTGGGTGCGCCGCGGGATATAGGACCTATCCTCGACGCTCTGGATCAAATCGACAATGGTCCTGGGGAATTTGCCGCCGCATGTGAAGCAGCCGGGATCAAACCCGTACAAAACCCATTTTGGAAGGATCTCCCATTCGTGAACATTTACAATTGCATCACGCCCGACGTTCTCCATCAAATCTTTCAGGGGGCCCTCATACATCTAATTGGATGGGTTCGTTCGGCCTGCGGGGATGCTGAGGTTGATGCTCGCTGCCGGCGCTTACCTCCGAGTCACCATATTCATCTGTTCATGAAAGGTATCTGTCACCTCTCCCGTGTTACCGGCCAAGAACACGAACAGATAGGACGATTCCTCCTTGGGCTCGTTCTCGACATTCGCCTCCCGGATGGTATTTCTAGCGCACGTCTTGTTCGTGTAGTGCGCGCTCTCCTGGACTTTATGAATTTGGCGCGCTACCCGGTTCACACAACAACTACGCTTGATGATATGGACGACGCATTGTCGGCATTCCACGAAAATAAATCTATTTTTGTGGATCTGGGTATCCGTACGGACTTCGACATTCCCAAACTTCACAACATAGGCCATTATCGACACTTCATTGAGACTTACGGGACGACTGACAACACAAATACAGAATCCACCGAGCGTTTACATATCGACATGGCTAAGCATGCATATGCAGCTGGTAATAAAAAGGACGAATACCCTCAGATGACAGCTTGGCTCGATCGGCAAGAGAAGATCATGCAACACGCCAAGTTTATTCGGCGACGGCTAGCTCTCTCAGAGGATATGTCGACCGTCGCTCCTCCCACTGTACCCACTCCCAGCTCCCGCCTGTCATGCTCGCTGGTACCACCGCGACGTCAATTTATGACAAAACATCCCACTTTTCCTGCCGTGCCGCTCAACATCATCCATGAACAATACGGCGCAGTCCACTTTGAAGCCGCTCTGTCCCGTTATATTAAGCGCTGCCAGAATCCGGGCCCGGAAGTCACGCAAGCCCAAATCGAAGCAATGGCTGAGACATTCACGATTCCTTTCACGCGTATCCCCGTGTTCCATCGCCTCAAGTTCCTTAGCCAAGACCCTTCAAGTTTAGACATATCTTCTGAGAATATTGTGGTCGACTCTATACATACGGACCCAGCACGCCTAGACAAGTACGGCGCGATGGTCCCGGGCCGATTTGACACCGCAATCATCAACTTCAATGAAGGCGGTGAATTTGGTGTCAAAGGTACGCTTTGTCCTCTATCTTCTGCAGTGTTTTATTGCCGAATCTAATTCACGACAGGCTACTGCGTGGGACGCATACGTGTAATTTTTTCCTTGCCCAGCGACGTGGTTAAACAGTGGTTCCCACACGGATTTGATGTCCAGCACATGGCGTACGTCGAATGGTTCACTCCCTTTTCCCATGCAACCTTGGATCCGGATAGTCGTCTATACCGCATCAAACCCTTCATGAAAGCAAATGTCCGCCAGGTCAGTGTGATACCGGTCTCGCGTATCAGAGCCAGCATACATCTTTTCCCCAAATTTGGCCCCATTGCGCCAGTAGAATGGCGAGCCAGTGGTGTACTTGATCAAGCTAATTTTTTTTATGTCAATTCTTTCGTAGACCGGTTTCAGTACTCTACTGTTTTCTAAAACTAATATTGTATCTATTTTTTTGCCCTTGAACACGAATCTTACATTCGACGGTTGGACTTGTGGCGTGATCACCTGATTGGATTAGTCACCAACTGCATAGTACCAAAAAAAAAATTGCGCCTGATTGTACTCCTCTGGACTTATTCACGCTTTCTCACTCAGACATCGCGCAATCGACATGCCTAACACATTTGGCAGCAGCGCCCGCACAAGCAGCAGTCCTGGCTCCGCACTTGTCAATTCACCCTCTCTCAAACACCAGAACAACCATTCTGGAGGTCGGGATGGAAGCGCTGAGTCACCCGCACAGCAGTCCACCACACGCCAAAATCGAGAGAAGATGAAGAGGAGAGTTGCCAAGCTCAAATCTCGAGCCCGCCGTCGTAAGCGCTCAGTTGCCAAGTACGCTATTAGCATGTGTTTCATCAATTGTGATGCTGATTGGCGCTGGTGATATCTCAGGAATGCCGATGCAAGCATCCAGTCAAACTTAGCCAATCCGGGGCCCAACAAGCAGTCCGAGTCTGAGGCCAGGTGCGTCACTGTTTTCCCTTTGCATGACCATCATATTGATTTATTTCTATGTGATTACAGCATCAGCGGGGCAGAAGCGGAAATTGGACAATCTGTCAATGGTGAACTTGACGGTACCGCCACCGTTCGGGAAGGTGATCTCGACAGGTGAGCCATCATTTCAACATTGGATATTGCTTGATGTACTTACATGGTCATTATTAGCATGTCCTCGGACGCCATCCCATTCCAGAACCGCCCCGAGTTCCAGAAGTTCCTCGAGAGTATCATCCCCATTACATTCCCGCCGGGGCTTCTTGTCAGCACGACCCCCAAAAAGGTTGACACCACCAACAACGCTGACTGTGATTCCGATGGATCGGAGTCTAGCTCTGGAGGGCTCAGTTATGTCTCCAGCAGCGATGAGGCAGCCTGGTACGAAGTACAAAAGGCCGCCCTTCAAGATTCCACTTTGCCTTGGGCCGCTCAAAGTCCTGGCCCCACATTTGGTCAGATTGATGGGCAAGTGTCCGACAGCATCTCAGAGCTCTCCCGCTCAGACAAGGAGAATGTCCCGCCTGCAGTAGCTGCCCGTTTTTTGGCGGATCCCCAGACTGTCGCGGCAATTTCCGTCATCGAAACACTCTCGGATGCCCAGTTCCAAGCTATCTTTGCGACGCTCATCCAAGATGCGCGTACCGCCGACGCGCAAGAAATCGCTAACCTTCGCCAGGAGCTGACCACTCACAGTGTTCGTTTACGCAACGAAAAGGTCATGTCGCGACGCACCCGTACTGATGTCAAGGCCACCTATGCCAAGCTCAAAGCTGTGGCGACCAAAATGGAAGAAATTCTCTCCGACATTGACATGATGTCTGATAGATACTAGCGTGTTCATCAGGAGTCGTCTCTTGCTGACTGGTATTAAAATTTGTGTTCTATATAGTACTCCGATACTGTTAAAAATATATCTTTATTTCCTTTGTGTCTATCTATTTTGGATTACGAATTTTAACTTGATTTTGACTATGAATTTATTCTGCCCGCGCAAACGCCGCACGATTTGTGGCCAGAGTTGGCGATATACCTGAAGTCGCCCGGTCCGGTTGTGGCATGTGACCGTGCATTGGTGTTGTTCTGACAACGCCACAGCATGTCCGCACCCTGCTCTGTTCCCATCACCTCTTTTCAAGCACCATCGTTGTCCTGGCAGGCATAGACTTCTTGTCCTACCCCCTCACGAGTCACCGGTCGTCTTACCCCCTCACGAGTCAAGTGCTGGGTCTTGTCCTACCCCCTCACGACTCGTCACTGAGTGCTGGGCCCATTCATGCTGGCTAGATTTATCACTGCGGTAGTACAGGTGTTTGGAATTGGCATGCAAGTGAGTCTTCCGCACGTCCAACTTCATAGTATCTCATCTTTATTGCTTTACTGCCGCCCTCTGTCCCTCTTCCCCTGTTCCTCGGTGTCGGCCGAGTGACGTGACTACCAGTCACATTCGTCATCTCAAATTTTTCGCGGCCCAGAGCTTGTCCTCGTTCCACCACCTGTACGCTGACTATGGGACGAAATAGTTCCATAAAAAGCTCACCCCGCCGCAGTCCAAGGGGCGTTAACTATGCACGCCGAGGATCAGTCACCCCGTACCAGCGCCGCACACAAGGTCGTCGCGAGAGCGGCAGTAACAGGTACGCCAAACTTTTGTCAATCATGCTAACTCCAAAGTGATACATGTACTGTAGTGATGCTGCTGTCAGTGCAACTGCAGCAGGCCCGGGATCGCCAGTCACTGGCAATCTTGATCATGGGGAGACCCAAAATATGATCATCGAGGCGGTCAACACTGTGTACGCCAATCGACGCGCCGTGAGCGCACTGGCTTCCGCTCCCGCTGCCTCTCCTGAGAAAGCCTCGACCTCTGTCTCCGCTGCGACAGCTGACACAGCGGGCTTGTTAACACGCACACGCGCTGCCATTGCAGCTGCCAATGCCAAGCTAGCCGACACCGCATCTTCCCCGGCCACCAAACCGGCGGCCAATTTCTGGGGGCAGAGGGGCAAGATCCGTGCTGTCTATCGCCGCCGGACAAAGGGCCAATTCCTTGAAAGTCAGCCTCGCCATGGGGAGCCAGCGAGCGAGACAGCGGAATCCGAGGTCATCAGCGAGACAGAGGATGAGACTCAGCCTGCGGTTCCCCTGGTCGATGTCCACCATGTCACTCGTACTGGAGATACCTTACTGGCCGAAATCGAAGCTCACCTGCGCGACATCCAAAGCTCGCGGGCGAAGGATCAAATGGAATGTCAACGGCTTTGCGACAAGGTTGTTCGTTACAAGCATGCCCGCGAATACGAGAACAAAAAGGTTCTTGATGCTTGTGCAGCGATCGAGGAGGTTGAGGCCTCTTTGGAAGGGATGGAAGCGACGTTGAATACGGCGAAGGAAACTATTGGGCGCGTAGTAGGATCATTCGTCACTCGTATCTAGAGTACAAAATTTATTCTTTTCTCACTCATCTGACGTGTGATATGAAGTCTTCATTTGGATTTCAGTTGTTATATGTTTGTTGGGAGTCTCCGTCTTTCAGTTTCTAGCTCACAAACTAATCTCTTGTAAGTTAGTACTGGTAAATTTTTGTGGTACTTATATTTCAAGGTCAGTGTGGTATTAGTAGTATCTCGATAAGCCAACGACTGATCTATTTTTAATCAGGCACGATTCAGGTACAATAAGGCAAGCCACCCCTGATCGCAACTTATACGTGCATATCAGCCAAACAGGGTTTTCCGGATGGAGGCCGCCGGGCATCTTAAATGCACGCGCAATGTCTTTGACCTGAGCGCGCGCGATGTCGACCATGTCAGAACCACGGGAGAATGGGTGATTAACAACACCTTGTATCAACTGGGCTTGGCGCACAGGACCCTCGTTGGTATGAATAGCCTCGAGTGTGGTCCAGAAATCACGCGCGGTCGTCTTTGTCGCTAGTTCCTCTTGCTCGACCTCAGTGCAGGCGAGTTCGATGAAGGCGCGAACGGCCCGGTCGTTCAGGGTCCAATTGGAGTAGGCGTTGGGCTGTGTGCTTGCGTCGGGAGGGGAGGAAAGAGGTGCGGCGAGGACGTGGACGCCGAGACGCGAGAGGTCCAAGTGGCTTTGAATTGTCTTGCTCCAGGTGATCCAGTTACCCTTTGTCCGATCGAGTGGGTCGCCTGTAAAGGCGCTGCTGATGCGCTGCGCGGCCACGATGGGGCGGGACGCGTCATTGGGGTCGAGTATGGGCGCACTGACAGAGCCCATGATGTGGGGAAGGAGTGGCCTCTGAATGAGGACGCCGAGTTGATAAGGAGCAGGAGCGCGCGGTGAATAGGCGCGGTGTGGCCGAGAGAAGGGGCCAAGAGATAAGATAACAATAGCCGAGATCAGAACACGCGAAATCGTGAGTACACTCGGTAGGCCCATAACCTGTAGAGATGTAAATCTAGATTATACGCGTGTAAGCGAATATCCCAGGCGTTAGGTACAACGGATATATTTAGCTACCTAG
>JAEKIV010000733.1:0-16044 GCA_016801325.1 Hypholoma fasciculare
CTTCAGTACTTTTACAAAGAACCCCGACTCTCGCATTAAACAAAGCACATTAGTGGGTTTTGTTTGTGTGGTTTGTGTGTGTTGAATAGTAGAAATATTTGTGCGTCACTTTCCCGGGTAGCATAAATCCACGTCCTTCACCGGGTTTTGGAATTACCACGGACACACTGTCCTTAAAGTGCCACGGCCAATGCCCCACCCAAAGGCAGGCGTTGGCCAGTGTCAAAAACACATCTAGACACCCCGGGGCGGCAACAATCCATTTGAGGTGGACCCATGTGATGTGGTCCGGACCAGGCGCTAAATTTCCAGAACAAACGCTAAGCGCCTCCTTTAATTCAAGCGCTGAGAAAGGTGCCCACTCCCTGGCTGGGCGGCTTGGGAGTGTGTCGAGGATAGACAAGTCAATGACTTGGCCGGTGGCACTGTTGTAGGTGCCATGAAGGGCATCCCACAACTGCAGAACAAGGCTCTCCATTGTGTTGGATTGCCTCACACGGAGGGTTCTTGTGCTGCTTGACCCACTCCATGAGGTCCCAAGGGCGCATATTGGTAACCGCAACTTCTTGTATCCTTTCGGCAAAGAAGTTGCGCTTGGCATCGTGTACAGCGTGTCTGAAAGAACTCCAATCCTCCTTTGTCCTCAATGACTCCGAACAAGGAGTAATTGTCGAACGCCTCCTGGCAAGCCGTGGACCACCATGGCTTGGACTCAGGACCTATCCGGGTGCAACAAGCGAACTGTTGCCAGGCGCCATCAAATGCATCGGCCAAGGCTTGCGCCATGGCATCAATCTCTCCAGGAGTTACCGGCAGCCAATCTAACTCGGCTACCCTCTCAATGATGGCACTCGTGAAGGAATAATCCTCCTCAGAGCCGTGACGTGTAACTCGGACAGCAGGTGTCTTGCATCGTCCCGAACACGCCACCTTTAACAAGGCTTTGAGAGCTGCCTCCTGTGCGTCGGTGGGGGTAGAGGACTGCTTGGGTGCCTTGGAATTGCCGGAGAAAATGCGCCAGACACCCTGGGAGCAAAGATATGCCTGCATTTCTCCAGACCAGGTGGGGTAGTTGGATGCATTCAGTTTAGTGAAGTTGGGCATGGGAGGAGAAGTGCGTCAACGTGCGAAGAACATAGTGACGTGGCGACGAGCTGGTGCATGCGACGGTTGTGCTGCAGCAAGCCAAAACACAAGGAGCGCGGAGACGAGGAGTTGAGACTGCTGTGTAAAAATTGAGTTTGTAGCACAGTGTGTGCAGGGCCCATAACCTGTTAAAGGTGGCGTGTTCTGTTAAAGGTGGTGTGTTTGGGACGATGCAAGACACCTGCTGTCCGAGTTACACGTACCCAGTGTGTCAGACAAGACCTCAAAGGCTAGTACAAGCACCTGTGTAGTTCTCTCCTGCTCTAGGAGTCTGATAAATCATGTTTGAGAAAAATTACAGGCTTAAATTGTGTAAATACTGTTGTTCGAGGTATGTAATTAAGGGCACGCTGAGGGGTGTGAGAACAAAATGTGATATGCATGTGATGCATATTTTTACACTAGGGTAAACCAGTATCAGGCAGTTTTCCCATCAATACACTGGGTGTTTTTAGGAATTGAAGAATTAAAGAATTGCATGTGACACAATGTGTCTCATTAATCTAAGTGAGCTATACAATAATATTCACTGTTGGTCATCCTGACTGTGACTACCCTAATAACTCTTGCAGATCTGTTTTATAGAATAATGAAATAGTATATAAGTAGATATCTGATGAACTTCACTGTGAAGACAAGCAAAAAAGTGACAATAATGTATTTTATCTGTGAGTTGAGTAGTGATTAAATACCATAGACACACAGTGCAAGCACTGTGTGCACTGCCTAATTTTAATGAAATATACCTTCTTTGTAACAGATCATAACACTTACAAATATCTCACACATGTGTGATTGCATCTGTAATAACAAAACACAGCAATATTTTTTCCAAGGTGTTGGGTCATGGGAAACAGTCTGTGTTCTCATCATGCAGTTGCACTCATTGTACTTCAACATCCCAGTCATATTAATGTATTTCCTTTCTTTCTGTCATTGAAATTTAAATATATACACATAATTCTGTTGTGCAGCCCACCAGGTGGGATGCATTAAATGCATGCCTTTTTGTCAGGAAAAAAAAATAGCTACCATTCCCAACAGAGAGTCACATATTTAATGCATCCCCAATGCATCCCACCTGGTGGGCTGCACAACAGAATTATGTGTATATCTTTAAATTTACGGGACAGAAAGAAAGGAAAGACATTTATATAACTGGGACGTAAAAGTACAATGATCACAACTTCATGATGAGAGCACAGACCATTTCCCATGACCCGGCACCTTGGAAAAAAAATTGCAGTGTTTTGTTATTACAGATGTAATCGCACATGGGCGAGATATTTGTGGGTGTTATGACCTGTTATGAGGAAGGCATATTTCTTTAAAATTAGGTAGTGCGTGCGGCGCAAGCGCTGCACGTCTACGGTATTTAATCACTACCAAATTCACAGATAAAATACATTGTTGGGACTTTGTTGTTTGTATTCACAGCACAGTTAATCATAATTCTATTGATACACTATTTTATTGTTTTATAAAACAGATCTGCAAGAGTTACTGGGGTAAGCACGGTCAGGATGACCAACAGCAAGTATTATTGTGTAGCTTGCTTAGATTAATGAGACGCACCGTGTCACATGCAATTCTTTAGTCCCGGTCAAAACTGCCCCGTGCTATTCTGAGATGAGTCTGGCCACCGAGAATTGAAGCAAGCATTAATATGTCTGTCTATCAACAAAATTCTACGCAAATAGATTTGAGACACCTATACCAACCTCAATTCTATCCAGTAATATATTACTTGGTCAATGACTAGGCAATAGTAGATCGAGATATTTAGAATTAAGCAATGATTATGTAATATATTTTTATTGACGATACACAATGTACTGAACGAGATCGGTCCATCGGGAAAGGTGCCGTGCTTGAACAGAACTGCTTTGAAGTCACTGAGAAGCGGCCTTGGATTTTTCCTCCCAGACCTGTGAAGCAAGTAAGGGTGTGTAGTACTGCATGATGCATCAAGATATGAACAAACCTGTCTCTCTTCTTCAGAAAGGTTAGCATAAAAAAGCTTGAAATCATTGGTTGTTCCATGAGGGTGTTGTTTGATCCATTCATGGGCGCAGAGGTTCCTTTTTGAAAAACAAAGGAAATGAGTAGTACATCAGGAATATGATTATTGGATGATTTACTTACCTAGCCGTAGTGCTACTCTTGGTGGGTCGCATACGACTTCCTTTCGAATGCTTTGGACCATCTACAGGTGGAGCTGGAGGCGGCAGCGTTGAGTTACTGGGTAAATCACCAGTCGCTAACATGGGTGGAACTGCAGCTGGTGCATGAGCATGATGTACAGTCAGCCCAATAGGTTGGTATCGCGGAGTCAAATTTTCTAGGGGGTTTCCGATCTATCAGAAAGGAGGTGTGAGCCTCTCAGAGTATATGAAATTGAGACAGTAGATAGTGGACATCTTACGCACGATGAAATCTAAATTGCAGGGGGGAGGCTGAGGCTGGAGATTGGACACATGATTTCCGTCCTGTTTGATGTCATAATGCAATGTGAAAGCAGGTGAAGAGGAAAATGAACGTACATGAGGTTGAAAGGGCGCCGGTGCAGGCTGAGGCCTCAAAGGAGTTCCCGGTATTACGTGAATTGCTGGTACAGGTGCCTAGAGGTTCAAAGTGAGCCAATCAAGTGGAGGTCAAACTGAATTAAGTACTTACAGCGTTAGACGATCCGTCAAGTTTTGAAATGTTGGACGGTGTTTGGGTGGGCATCCCATTTTCACCATCAAGTGATACTTTCACTCTCTTCATCGGAGCATCGGCTTCTTCTGCATGACTGTCAGCAGATCATTTACCTTCCTTGTTCTTTTTCTTCAGCCAGTTATGGCGCCAAGATGGGTAGTTATCGGTCGCGACAAGGTTTGCTTTCCAATCGGAGGCACACAGACGCAGTTCAGAGAACCGTTGTGCCATGGATGCACAGTAGTATGTCAGGCTAGCTGCGTCCGCGTCGCTCCAAGTCGCCGGCAGTTTGTTGTCCAGAGCCATCTGGACCCAAAGAGACCTAGCGTAGCGACGAATTTCAGCTGCTCGAAATCCGTCAACTGTTGTTCCGTCCTCAGCTTCAATATATCTCATGGCAATGTTGATGCCTTGGGCAGCCTGACGTTTGCCATGGGCACAAGTTGGACCAGGTGGAGGGAGAGATTGTTTGGACCCGGGCCCATCCTCTTCTTCATCAAGCTCAGGAAATGCTTCGCCCTCTTTGTCTACAGAAAGAACTGGGGTCTGCGCTGCCGAATTCCATTCTTGCCGAGTCCAAAAGCGGACATGGGGGTAATCCTCTTGATGGAGAGTAACAGAGTTAATGGGAGTATTTAGGCTTGCTGGAATGCGGGTCAACAACATGTTGTACGCCAGCCTGTAAATTCAATTAGACAGTAAAGAGAGATTACAGTGTTACTCACATAAGGGTATCAATCTTGCTTTCAAGTGACGTATTTCTAGTTAGCAGTGACGTGTTCTCCCGCTGTAGTTCATTGAAACAGGCAAGAAGTTGGTAATACTGAGCTGAAGATATGACAGAGTTTCCAACACTGGGATTAGACCAGCTAGAATCTGTAGAGGAAGAGCTCCATGGCTAATATGCATGAGTATAACATTCAATGTAGAATTATAGCTCGTACCATTTGCCTGTGCTGTGCGGCACTGTATGAAGTGGCCGCACTTCCACTTCCCGGAAGAGAGCCCGCTAATGAGTAATCAATAGAGGAGGGGAGGTGATACTGTCCATCCGAGGGAGCAGGACTGGGTACTCGGATGGGATCCAATGCCATTGTAGTGGTTGCAGACAACTTCGAGAGGCGAAATCACAAATGGCTATATTTGGGGTGCTTACAAATTCTACTCGTATCGACAACAGTACAACACATTTTCGTGAGCAGTCCTTTCCTGAATGATACCCCGACTACAAGATGCTACAACAATTTGTATGGCAGTATTTGGACAACAAGATGGGTGAGATGGGTGAACGAGATTTGGCGGGCGCCTATTGCTTCTTCGCTAACTTCTTGCGCTTGGGCTGAGCCCCTTTGCTAGAGCGCCGCTGAATGCTACCTTGAGTGAGAGCCTTGCGTTTCTTAGCGCGTGTCCGGAATGGCATACTTGTGCCAAATTTATGAGGTTCTTCTTCCAGAGCTTGGCATACCTTCAGAGTGTTCTCGAGTTCCTTTCTGAATGCATCGTGTATGTCACAGCCAGTCCTCAGAGGAATAGTGGGAGAAGGGTAAACAATGTCGATGAGCTTAATGATATTAGGTGCAATGGGTTGCCAGTAAGTGGGCAAGACTTGAGACAGTGTCTTGATAGAATGAAGTCGCAGGACATCCACGGCCTTGTGGTGTGCGATTTGCTCAATCAAGGGTTTGTGGTGCCATTGCGTGATGCTGAGTTCCTTGTCGTTGACGTATATTTCTTTGTCAGGATTGCCCTTAGGTCCACACGTGAACCGTACAATATGCAGGATGACCAAAAGCAACGACTTGATGTTGTGATCAAGTCTGTGTTGAAAGATGTGATGCTCTGGGTCACCCGCCAAATTGCGCGACAGTTCGACCGACATGTATGGCACCGTGCCCTAAACATGATTAATATATGATGAACAAAAAGGTGGCTTAAGACTTACTGATGCCTTGATAGAGGCGGAGCCTGTAGAGCGCATATAGTCGAAATCGATAACAGACCCACCAGAACCAAGGTTTTGCAGAAACTCGACATCTAGAGCAGGATCTCGTGGAGGATCTTCAAAAGGCACCATATTTGCAGTATCTGTTGTCGCCAGAATGATGGGAAGAGGACCTTCGACAGGTGTCAAATGTGCAGTACTTGCAGTTGCCGATACAATGGGAAGAGGATCTTTGAGAGGCGTCAAACTTGCAGTATTTTCAGTTGCTGGCAAGATGGGAAGAGGACCTGCTCCTTCATCAATGTCAAATGTGTCTACAAGGTCCAGGTCCCACCCGGAAGCAACGATGATGCTAGGTAAAAACCAGACGATGACAATATTTCTGATGGAAATGTCGCCGTGTAGCAAATCACAGTCGTTGTTGAAGAAAATGAGCTCTACACAACATTCAGTAATCTAATCGAGCAGTTGATCATAATGTGTACTTACCGTCCACAACGTCTATGAAAACCTGCAGACACTCAACGCGTGAGCAATAGGACGTGAGTGGATCCCCGATTGGACCATTGATCATGCGTCGGCGGATACGCGCATGGGCATTCACCCAAGAAGCTCCTCGAGGGGTATTTGTATCAGCGACTGCCTTATCACCAGCAACAAACCTCAGTTGGAGAAGATAAGATCGAAAAGACTTAGACCACTTCTCTTTGGCCTTCGCACTGATAAACTTGAGATGGTCGATCTCCGAATTTTCCTTGCATGACTGAGGAGTATCCATGAATCTTTAAAAACATGGTAATGTCCATCTTCGTCCTGGACTATGTAAACACAAGTTCCCCGACCAAAAAGAACAGGAGAGACATGTAACTCTTTCATGATAGTGAAGAGCTGGTTTTCAACACGCACACCAGTGGCGACACCTGTGACACGATCGATGACGATGTTTGGGTCCATTCCAAGTAGCTCATCGCTCGCAAACATGAAGGCATAGATAATTCTAGCAAGGCAGAGAGCACCGTAGCCATGGAGCAAAGTCGGCTGGGTGGAGAGGGCGCCAGCACGATCGATAATGGCAAAGAAAAATTTTACTTGACTCCCTTTGCCGAATAGTGCAAGACCTAATACGTATTGCCGATGCAGTTGGCAATGGAATATGTTAGCAGCTTTGTGCAGAAGGGTAGTCATCATTGGTCTATAGTGGCTTTCCTGGACGGAAACCTCCACCAGAGCACGTACTGGACCCCAATCAAGGCGATCTGTTGGTGGAGCATGACGGTATGGATGATCACGGTCAAAAAGGACCATGTTGGGCTTTTGCGCATTGATACTGCCAGAGGGGGCCTTGTTGTGACCTGCATGGTTGAAAATACAGAAATTGTTGTTGCTAGAGGGAGTCCACCCAAAGTCCTTGCTTGCGGGAATATTTCGATCCAAAATGCCGTGGGTGATACCTAGAACCTCGCCTAACGTATTCAACCAGGTCTTGGATTCTAGCTCGTTAAGGGTGGGAACTGCCCTGAAAGTGTCGCCGCCGAGTGTGGTATCGATCCTCGGTGACCATATCTCAGAGTCGCGGACGGCGCTGACGTCGAATGGCCTGGGGAGAACTTCATTGTCGAATAAATGAGTCACAACCCACAAAAGATCCACGTCTTCGGTAACAAATGCAAAGGATGCATTCAAGGCTTCGATCGCCGCCTTGTTCGCATACGCTTTTCCAATGCGCCCTGCCCCGGGCTTCAAGGAGTTGGCCTGCAGTGACGAGTTGACCTGGGGTGACGAGTTGGCCTGCAGTGACGAGTCGGCAGGGATTGTTGAGTCGACCTGGAGTGACAAATCAACCTGGAGTGACGAGTCGGCCGGGCACGATGAGTCGACCAGTAACAATTGCGCAGCTGCGCTAATTTGGGCATTGGGGCGCACCTGCTCCTGCCTCAAATTTTCAGCTTTATCCAAGATGATATTGACTTATTTGCTTACCTCTAAGAGACCTTCGACTTTAATGTATTCCTCAAAAGTTTCACGGTGTGTCAAAGTGCTCCAAAAGTGAGGAGCAGGCAGAGTAGGCGGTCTGTGTCAATTTGACTGGGAATGAGATTTGCCAGTTGAGACCTCCGTTGGGTCAATGACAGCAGGAGCCTCGTTCATATCGATTGCGGCGCTCTCTGACCAAGCAAAACTGAAGATAGTATCTGTACAGTTGACCGTTGATGTAAAATTTGGTGAGCAAGAGTTGTCGTCAGGTTGAGCACAGAAAAAATTGGAACTGTAGTCTGAACCAGGAGATGATATACAATCCGACTCGAAGGTCGAGTCTGAAGAAGCTGAACCACTGTGCGTGGTTGTAGAATGGGAACAGGGCATCACAAGATGTAAGTAAATAAGAACGTAAAAGCGAAATAATGACAGGGAAGAGTTTGGCAAAAGGCGAAGTGACTCAGAGTGACGAAGGAAATTAAAACATGTTTCTCAACCAAGCTGCCTTTATTTAGTAAGCAACTTATATATTTAGTTGTTATCTACTGAGGTATGCTAGAGTATTATTTGGATAGGGATTGAATAAAAAAGCTACACAATTTCATGGTCACCACCTAGATAAGTTACGTCGAGACCCGGTCGCTCAACAAGGTAATAATATTTTTCGTCACTGTCCGCGGTGTCTACTATTGCAGGAGGGAGGAGGGGTATCATCGCGACAACTGCTCTGATACAAGCAACATCGATGACAATAAGGTTCTGATCTCCCGAGTACTTGCACAACGTAAACGTCCCGTGTGATTGCGCCAGAAGTTCAGGATCAGGCGGTGAGTAGACAGAAATAACAGCAAGAGTCGAGAGGGAACCTTTGATACGACACTGATAGTAATATAATACTTCTCCAAGAGAAGTAGAACCGTCCAGAATAAACTAGAAGAAATATTCAGTAACAAGAACTTAACTCGGGTAGGTACAATACCTTCACATTTCTAGAAACTCGGATTTTATCGATGGTTTTCAGCGTCTCTTTCCATCGTGACCTTGCAATCTGACCATTGGGCAGGCGAAGCCTAGCCCAACGAACAATTTTCGGAGGCCAATCGCTTCCGAACTGCCGTGCGGGAGAGTTCCGATAATGAGGTTGAATGTATATTTGGAAGGCTGTCGCCTCAGCTTCCTTCATGAGCCTGCTATATCGATCTTGAGCTCGAAGGAGAACATAGCCTCCGCCCAGATCAAGTGCACCCCGTGGAATGTCAGATTTTGGCGGCCTGAAGCTCAGGAACATAGAAATGAAGGTATTGACCTGGCATCGGAGTAAACCACGTTGTGATAAATTTTCAAATGGATTTGAGGGTTGCCTGATTTCCTGGCCAAGGTTGCCGATTGTTCGTTCCATCGTCCATTGGGAGGAGCAAATTGGCGGGCCGATTCATGTGACTTCTGATGCGAGGTGAAGCAACGCGTGTATGCTTTGTCGACAAAAATGAATTCTGTCCTTGCGGCGCTGGTAATAATGTATTTCAAATTCATATGCAAATGAACGAAACAGATGATCAGCCAAAATGAGGTCAGAAGTGATGCGGTATTGTTGAATGATGCACATTGCTCGAACGAGTTTGCAAAAGTGGGAGTAGTACGGTTCCGGAAGAATTCCGAAGAGCAGAGCCAGAGCAAGTCCATATAAGTAGAGCAACCACTCCCATGCTTTATATCCGCTATTGATCTTCTCCGCTATGTTTCAAGGAGGGCGGTCGAACGATCCAGGGAGGTACGGGGTTGCTGCTGCAACAGCTATTCCATGTGCTTCCCAAATTTCCCCGCAAAGCACAGCCCATGGCCATTCTGATGGAAGGTCAAGCCGATCATGATCAAAGAGACCGCGCCAAAGGGGAAGGAGGAGATCAGATATATTGAAAGTGCCGAGATGCATAATATCGGATCCAAAGCATCGCGGAATTTTCAAAGTTGAGTGAATGGGAAGGCCGAGAAATATTGTCAGTTTGACAATTCCTGTTTCAAGACGCCTCTTTTCATATTGAGTATCATTGGGAGAGGCGAGGAGAAAGTGCAGATTGGTGAAGTAATGGTCATGCGAGATAGATGATGAGAAGTGCGAGAGGTCTGGATGATCGCAGCCGGCCATTTTGTAACCTATCGGCTTGAGGAGCGCTGGATAATAGTGCGTACCATTTGTTTTGTGTTGCCCAGGGGTTGGACAATAAAGTCGACATCCAAATTTCCCGTGATGACCAACGAGGCTGTTGAGATATGCCATGGCTGGACCATCTGCGGTATTGAGGCCCAAAAATAGTTGACTTTTGAATGTTCGATCGTTCGCTGCATTCCAAATCATCAAGCCCTCTTTTTGTAGAGCGGCAAGGTAATAGAGCCCTGGAAATAAAAAAGAGTCCAAATTTTTTGGTTTTTTGGGGCCAGGTATAAAGCCTCCAGGAATAACAAAGTCTTTTTTATAGCGTTCCTCTGGGCAGAAGTCTAGTATGACCCAGATATAAATCCAGCAATCTGAGGCCTTGTGAGCGTAGAGCTGAGCGCCGTCAATGGAGAACATGAGGACGACATTGTTGTCAGTAATGTTACCATCGCGTACATTTTCAAGGTAATCGCTCCCATGAAAGAAATCTTCATAGACTGATATATTCCCATTATTACTCTTTAGCTCATCAATTATTTCACAAGTTTTAGTCCGGCGGTAATCGAATCGACGGGCGCTTTGCGGATCACGCCAGAGAGCTTGGATTATTGGACCAATAGGCATAGTATGAAATTCATGGCACTTCCCAGATATGGGACAGCATTTCGGCTTGTTGCATTTAGGACAATGATCCAAGTCTATGAATGGTCCCGTGAATGCAATGCAGCTATTCCTGCACATAGAATGAATAATCGAACCCACACCTGTTATTTTCGCAAGATTTTTTTTCATTTGATCGTAGGAGGGCAAGTTATCTTCTGGGTGGCGCCTAATAATAGACTCCCGTGTGGTATTGTAGACATCTGTCGATGCCTTGAGACTTCCCAGAAAAAGATCGAAGGCCAGTCGTAAATCCGGTTGACTTTCCATTGCGAAAAGAGTGGTGGGGGGGTTCTTCAATCGGTTAAGAGCTTCCTGATCGAGACCGCTATGTCTGCTATTAAAAGAGGCGCCCTGTAGTTCACAAATAAATTCATTGCCTATGCGGAGCTCTGCGAGACTAGTGGTTCCGAAGAGTTCCTCCAGGTTGGGGTGGGAGTAACCACTTCGCATGCTTTCTGGTTCTCTGGCCTCGGAACGGGGCCATCTGTCAATGTCTTCAGCGGGCTCAGGGTCGCCGATACATCCTGGGTCTGCGATATCAAGCTCTTCAAGCGAAGCTGTATCCAGGACGTCGGGACTCTCTTCCACTACAACAGGACTAAGCAGATCAGAGAGGTCAGAGAGGGGTAGGGTGGACAAATCTCCTTGAGCAGGATCATTCGGTTCAACTCGATAATTGAAATCCTTTAATGAAAATATAAACTTAGATACAATACTATTCAAATTGACAAGTAGCACTCACACATGCAACAAGAGCTGTAATATTGCCTTCCATTGCAGGTTGCGTTCTAGATTTGGCATGTCGTAGAAATGAGGACTTCGACACTTCTCGCAATATACCCTTGCAGAACCTGATGCAAGAGCAGGTGTATTTCTGTGTAGACTTTGAAGGCAGCCTAGGCATCAAGGTGGTAAAGACTTGTTTATTGTATACTGTACTTGCTATACACGTCATACCCTTGCTTGCAACGCAGGCAATCGAGGTGTTCTGAGTATTGGTGATTTGCACACTGTAATTACCTTTCTTGACTGTACGCTCGTCGCTCACACGTTAAACTTGCGTTAAACAGTATGTAAACATGTATGCAACACTATTTCTGGCCGTATGTCAGCATGTCTTGGCAAAAACATGCTTCGTGAAGCGCCTGTAATATACACAATTCGATTAATACCTACAACCAACCTACAACATGTCACGAAAATCGACCAGGGTCATCGTGATTCGGCCTTATCGGAGTTAGTTTTGACTGGGCTTTAGTTCTTTAATTCTTACAAACACCTCTATGTCACATACAACACATGACAACAGAAAGCACATTTCGAACCTGCTTGCTGCGGTCACGCGCTTGCTCATTATGTAATATGATCAGTTCGGAGAATCGGCTGGGTACGAGCAAGGTACGAGCCTAAAAAACACCCAGCGTATATTGATGGGAAAACCGCGTATTGATGGGAAAACCGCCGCTTGCTGGCAGAATGGTAACATTACATAACTCTTGAGTAACTCTCAAGCACTTTGGCGATGTCTGTAATCTCTACGCCTCCGTTAAGGGCCTTCACTCTTGCGTTAATCCAATTGGGAAATATTGGGGCGAATAAGTCAAAGAATCTGCAACATGCACGCGAGATGATTGTGAAGGCTGCGCAAGGCGAGCATCCCGCAAAGAAACCGGATATCATTGTGTTGCCTGTTTGTATTTTGGAAAAAAAATCTGCGTGTCGTTCTTGTCTAATTGACCTTAGGAATGTTTCAATTCACCGTATGGGCATACCCATTTCCCAGTGTACGCAGAAAAGATTGGTTATGTGCCTGGCAAACCGTACAACGCGCAGCAAAGCCCGAGCGAAAGCGTCCAGATGTTATCGTCCGTAGCAAAGGAGATCGGGACGTGGTTAATCGGAGGTGCGAATTCATCTTCGAATCAAGTCTGGAGTGAACCAACGCAGTACTTTCTAGGCTCGATCCCGGAACAGGACACGCAGTCGGACAATAAATTCTATAACACTTGTACTGTTTATAATCCGGATGGTCACAACGTCTGCTTTGAGATATCAGACCAGGATTCATATTTATCTACATAGGTGACCTGGTCGCGATTCACCGCAAAGTCCACCTCTTCGACATTGACATCCCGGGAAAGATCAAGTTCAAGGTGAGTCTACACTCTTCGATCCCGCTAGAAACCCTGTTAAATAGTGATCTCAGGAAAGTGAGACGCTTACAGGAGGAACCACTCTGAACGCATTCGACACTGGTAGAGGTCCCGCACTTGCGCACTGGTCGTAGGTTTAATCGCTCTGGCAGATTTTGCTAGGATCGGGCTAGGAATATGCTACGACATACGGTTCCCCGAGATGGCGATGATAGCTGCTCGTCAAGGTGAGAAGTTTTCGGCATCGAATGTCTGTGACTGATGAAGGCAAGGTTGTCATATGCTCATATACCCCGGGGCCTTCAATCTAACGACGGGCCCCCTGCATTGGGAGCTATTGCAACGCAGCAGGTTCGTTATGTCATTTATCTAGTTCACTCGCAGGTGTAACTTGGCTTGTCAGGGCTGTGGATAATCAAATTTTCGTCACCATGTGTAGTCCTGCGCGAGACTTGACAGCCGGATACCACGCGGTTTGAATTGTTTATCATCTAACGTGAATACAGCAACTAAGAAAGCTATAGTGGGGTCACTCGATGGTGGTAGATCCAATGTCGGTATTATTACTCTAATAGGGCACACCCTCGCTGATAGATTCGGGCAGGGCAAGGGTTCTCAAAGAAGCCGGGGAGGGCGAAGAGATCATCTACGCAGACATCGGTGCGTAAGAGACAGTGGAGAGGACACAGGAAGCTGAAACAGAAACCGTGCTGTCCAGACCCCGATGTGCTGAAGGATGCTCGGGCAGGGATTCCTGTGACGGTGCAAAGGCGGTTCGACGTGTACACGGATGTTAGTAGGAAATGATTCCATTTGGGTGGTTGCCGGATTTGTAAAGATCGTGGAAAGTTGTAGATGGTTGTAGAACGATCATCAAATTTGTCGTAACAAGTCAAAAACGTACATAGACAGCGTTATCATCTTCACTGCATCCTCCATCCCCCCAGCCCCACTACACAATGGTTCGCGAAACGTGAGCGCTTTTCGAAAGCCATATTTTTCATACATACTGAGTTGCCCAGAAAATTCTACGACCTCTTGGATGTTCCCCCGAACGCATCAGAATCTGAACTCAAGAAAGCCTACCGCAAGAAGTACGCCTCTGGCTCCTACTTGCCTCGCAAAGCTCATTCATAGATATGACTCGCTAGGGCTCTTCGACTGCACCCCGACAAGGGTGGTGACCCGGAGTTGTTCAAAGAAGTGACGCATGCGTGCGTCTTTCATCATTTGCTGATTTTTGTGCAAACTCACTCGTTACTAGCTACGAGATTTTGTCGGATCCTGACAAACGGAGTGTGTATGATGCGAGAGGAGAGGCTGGACTGTCAGAGCAGGGTGGGATGGGCGGCATGGATCCCCAGGTGTGTGCCGCTCATGACGATAGCAGTTTCATCATTCACCTATTTTCAGGATCTTTTCAGCCAGCTGTTCGGCGGCGGTGGAGGATTCTTTGGAGGTGGTGGCGGAGGCCGATCTCAAGGCCCACGCAAGACAAAGGACCTCGTGCATCGTGTCCATGTCACCCTCGAAGATCTCTACAAGGGCAAAACTACGAAACTGGCTCTTACGAGAAACGTCATCTGCACCAAGTGCAAGGGTAAGGGTGGCAAGGATGGCGCCGTGAGGGCGTGCAACACTTGCAATGGTCGCGGTATCAAAGTCACCCTGCGCCAAATGGGACCCATGATCCAGCAAATCCAGTCGCCTTGCGACGAGTGCTCGGGAACGGGCGAAATCGTCAACATGAAAGACCGTTGTGGCAGTTGCAAAGGCAAGAAGGTCCTCCCTGAAAAGAAGTTCCTCGAAGTACACATCGATAAGGGCATGAAGGGCGGCCAAACGATTCAATTTAGAGGCGAGAGTGATCAATCACCGACCGCTGAACCAGGAGACGTTGTGATTGTGATCGAAGAAAAACCCCACGAACGCTTCCGCCGGCAGGAAAACGACCTGATTATCGACGTCGAAGTCGATTTACTGACTGCTCTAGCAGGCGGACAGATCGCTATCAAGCATCTGGACGACCGCGCTCTCCTCGTGAAAATCGAGTCTGGTGAGGCCAAGCATGGTCAGTACTCCGTGGTGCTTTTCTTTTGTTACACGATTAAACGTATTTATCGTTGCAGGTGAGCTCAAGGTCATACATGGCCAGGGAATGCCTTCACAGCGACACCACGAACCTGGTGACCTTTATGTCAAAATCAGTGTCAAGTTCCCCGACACAATCGATCCTGCTGCTATTCCCCTGCTAGAACGTGCTCTTCCACCTCGTCCCCCTGTCGAGAAATTCGACAAGAATATTGTCCTCGAGGAAGTATCCCTTGACGAAACCGACACGCGGCACCGAGGTGGCATGCAGGATGATGCCATGGATGAAGATCAGGAGGAGCCTCGTGTGCAGTGCGCGAATCAATAGATATCTGATAGCGCTCTTTGTTTTTCCTTGGAGATGTTACACATTCCTTATGTTCATGATGACCCTTGCAGCAGTTGTAGATTCCCGCTTCCTACATTGATACACATCTAATACCTCAAATTCATACATCCCAGCTAGTCTAAGATGGATATTATGTATACTGTGCTGCCTGATGGAATAACGGGTCAATACCTCTGGATTGAGTTTGAAGTCTTCGTAGTCCTTGTGGTTGAAGAAGCTGACTTCAGATTCGTTTTCTACGAGAATGTTGAAGAGGGAGACGGGATGAAAAAAAGAAGGCGTACCGAGTCCTACTTCTGCGAGGGTTTTGTCATCATTGTCGAGGATCCAATCTTCGTGATCCAGATTGATGATAAGGTTAGATGTCTGAAAATAGTCAGAAAGCAAGTTCCGGGACAGGGTCGCAGACTGACCTTAGCTCCGTGCGCCTTCGTGTAGAGTTTGAGGGTGTCTGGAGGAGGATAAATGGGGTGCGAGGGCTGCAAAATGGGACCTACCAAGGACGCATGAGCGATACGGCTTCCAGCCGGGTTGGGATGCGACGGCTGGGGGATGTGAGCGGACGATGCACCGAGCGATGACGGCTTACCTTGAGTAGCGGCGGATTTGAGCTGGCCGACGGTGGTGGAGGTGAGGTCGACGTTGTGGAGAACGAGACTTTTTTCTGTGCGGAAGCGGAGGGACTTTATGATGCGCACGGTGAGCGTTGCGTCTGTTGGCGGCCGGGCAGTGTTTGTGAGGATATCCTCGGCAGATCTGGACATGGAGGAAGGAGCTAAAATAGGAAATAAGTTAATTATCGTGTCTTTTGACCAGCTTGCCATGAAGGAGATTGTAATGTAATATTTATAACAAATGCTCATAATAA
>JAEKIV010000734.1:0-15001 GCA_016801325.1 Hypholoma fasciculare
CGATGCCAGCACTGAGCACTGAGCGCTGGCACCGCAGTGAAGCACGCGCAGCATACAGGGTGCCCGTCGGCGCGCATAGCCGCCGGGCTGTGCTGCAGGAGCGACGTTGTAGTCCAGTGTGCGACGATGCTACTCCGCGTGGTGTTTGATAGCCAATGAGCCGTACGTTGAAACCACACAGACCTGCCTGCACGGCCCCGCGATGTGCCTGTGCCTGTTCTTGTGCCTATGCGTATGTATGTGGGAGAAAAAAGGCTGAGGAAGCACTGCGCAGCGGCGGTATTGGGGTGCGCGGTCTCGGCGAAGGGAAAGAGAAAGCCAAAATCCAATAAAAGGACGAGAAGATCGATGAGCTGAGGGCGATCGTGGCGGAGCTCGCAACGGCCGGGTTCGTGCACGACTGCGCGCGAGATAAGTGAGATGGCGGGTGTTGTCATTGTCCATTGTCCGACATCGCTGAGTCCGTGTGTGGATGAATAAATAAACATACAGCGTGAACACAATGGATAAACATACAGCGTGAACACAATAATTAGCCATACGGCGTGCACACACACAACACATCACCACACACAACAACGACGGAGCCGCTAAGTTACAGCCCTCCACGCAGGAGTCAGGACACCCGCCATCCCGCCGATACTCCGAGTGAGGCAGGATCCGCCCCTCTACCGATCCGGGTACTCATGATCCGCCCCTCCACCGACCGGGTATACTCATGATGCACCACCACTCCACCGAGACCTAACGACGCACCACTCCATCGCCACTCACGGTCCACCACTCCACCGCTACCGATACAATACCAATACTCCAAAAAACTAAACCGCCGTTCAGCGCGCGCCCTAAAAGACACGGATGATGAGCAGCGGGTACGACTACGGGCGGTGGCCCGAAACGAAACGAGACGCGACGCAGAATAAGTAGAGCGTCGTGCATCATCCCACGCAGAATCACATCTCAGGAGCGGCGCGAGCTTAGCATGGGCGGTGAGAGCGATCAACGCGCTCGACGCGCACGCGCATGAGAACTTGAGAAAGGAGCGCCGCGAGCTTAGCATGGGCGACGAGAGCGATCAACGCGATCGACGCGCACGCGCATGAGAACTTGAGATAGGACTGGGCCCCCAGCACGCGACGCCGGAGATCCGATCCTATTTTCAGTCAGAGCAGGTGTCCACCGCGTGTGCGTATGCAAAGGGGGCGAAAATCGCAGGCCTGCGTACTCATCGAGGCGTCGTGGATCTAAGAGGGTCAGTGCAGTGCAGGCGGGCGCCTGGGCCTAGCACCCTCACGCGCAGGGAGAGGGAAATCCGGAAGCGCATTTGATTTGGGACTGTCGTATGCATGTACAGGAGGCGAAGCTATATACCGTCGGCGCAGGACGGGACAGAACGGGCCGTGGTGCATGATGCACAAAGACAGCCCTGCGTAAAGTAAGTAGCGCACAGCTTTAGAACAACACCGAGCTACGCAATCGAGTGAAGGAGGACGCACCTAACCCAACGTATCAGATCACACATAGCCATGCGGTACTCTACGCGACACCGCGCGCAGACGTCCCGCGTCCACGTCCGGGCGTGGGGCGGTGGCGGTGCACGAGCCACCTTTAGCCGCCTGTCCCATGGATCACTATTAGGCAGTTGGCTGAGTGCCATTTTATATCCTCAGCGGAAACTTCCCAAGCCTTTGGGCAATTTCCCAGAGTTAAATTTCAGAGGAAAATAATTACACATCAACCTTGATCTGGGGCAATTTCCCAAATACCATACGCATTCTGTCTCCGCAACTTTTATTTTCTTTCCCAGCCAATGTGATTTGGCCGGCCGTGAGCTTGCCGTGTGCGGTAATAAGCGGCACTACGGCACGAATTATTCAGACACGTGATCAGGCAAAAGATTGCACCTACTTCTGTAGTGCCGTGTCCTCACCGCTTCACTCATTAATTTATAGTACTGTTGCAAATCAAGCTTCAAAGAAATCATGGGCATCAAAATTTGAATATTTGTCATGAAATCTAAGTCAAATCTAAGTGCAAAAACTATAGACATTTATTACAAACTGTTCAGCGCATCAAGAAAAGAGCCATAAGTAGAGTAGTAGAATGAAAGAATGAAAGATAGTTCCGAAGATATAAAAGGTGATATAATCTAGCAATGATGAAAAATGAACGAGGGCGGCAGAACAAGCAGGTATTACCTATAACAGCTGCGTCATTACGAATAAAACATCACAGACAGATTTAAGCCAGCACTTCTTTTCTGCCGGCTTCGCATCTCGAATGGCATGTCCCCAGAAAAACAATGCAGCAATCACACTGAGCAGACCATTGACGCCGGGGCAACAGATTTCTTCCCAGCTAGCATCACCGGGGGTATTGGTAAGAGCATCGCCGACCCGCCATTCAGGCTGCAGACTTCCCCACCAGGCAGTGAAAGCTTTCGCAAAAGCGTTGGTGTCCTCGATTTTGGGCCTGTAATCCGGAGAACGAGCACGTCGGATCCAATCAGCGATGAGCTGCGGTCGATTGCGCGTCCCAAGCCTCGCATCACCTTGATAAGCCGACTTAGCCTCAAACCTCAACCAAACAGCAATCAAGGAATCCCACTCCTGACCTAAATCCTCCGCCTTCAGAAGCTCGAGTGCTTTCACAACCCAAGGGGGGCTCCCGCTCGGCGCGTTGACATCATTTTCAGCGCGGGAAGTTGAGACCGAAGAGGCTGCCGAACTTGAAGTCGATTGGTCTACCGTCTTCTGTTTCTTCTTCTGGCTCGCCCTGGTAGTAGTAGTCCCACTCCGCTTCCTTGCTGTTTTTTTGATCGCCGCTTGTGCGAGTTCATTGGCGCTGGGCACAGCGACAGACCCCGACATCAGCGGTGGCAAACGTTCGTCTCTCTCCGTGGACTCGGAAGTTATCGGCTGGGCATGGGATGCAGCATCAGCCACAGGATTTTGGAATGGGCTCTGCTCGAGAGATGGAATGTGTCCATGCGGCGCTGGCAAGAAGGTGGGGTTCTGCACAGCGACCGTGAGGTGCATGGAGGCAGCGATGGCCGCATCTTGTACATCAGACGAGCCACTTCCCTCGTCCACAGGCTCTGAAACATCCATGGGCACATCCTGTTCCTGTGAGGAGAGTGGCGCGAGTGGTATCTGTGCCGCTGTGACGGGACTTTGGGCGGCCAAAGAGCGCACGGGTTCAATCGAGATGTCCCGCTTAGTGGACGTACTCTGCACAGCGAGAGTCGGGTGTGCAAGAGCCTGAAAACCACCGGAGCTGGTAGAATGTTGCGCGATTTGGAGCGCAGAATCCGCATTTTCTGAAGAGATGTCTGGCGGGCTGGGTACGCTCTGAGAAGCGACTGTACGCTGCGTGACGGAGGAATCAAACGAGGTGGAAACTGCAGATATGGATCGAGCAGCGTTGGGAGTTTCCTCGACTGTAGTGGTTGATGCGGGGATAATGCCGGTAGTTTCAAGGCGGGACGATGGTGCATCGAGCGCCGTTGCTTCGAAGGCGCTGCGTGCAACACCCTTGTCGACGGTGTTAGCTGTCGCTGTCGGCGTCGGTGTCGGAGCTCGTGAGGTAGGTGGAGTCGGTCCACGAGATACTGGGGCAATGTGTGCAGCATCGAATGTTTGAGCAGACGCCGAGTTCGAAGTTTGTTCATCCACCACTGGTGTAGTATTGGGCTCCGGCTGCGTTTTTTTAGTCTTGGGCGGCCCGAACTTGATCGATAACTTAGTGTTCGAGGCTGCCGCGGATATAGATCGAGCAAATGGTGTTTCCTTGTTCAGTGCTCCCGAATTAGACGTAAGAGACGGGGATGGGACCTGACGCTCGGCGGGTACCGCTTTACGAGGCTTTGCAACCCTCACAAATTCGATGTCATTGTTGATGCGGCCGTCTTCGAAAACATCAATCTCGACGCCATCACGAGGCTCCGCGCCTCCTAACCCCACAAAGTTATGTTTAGCTGGTAGTGCGCTTGCTCGGCATTCCGAAACAGCTGAAAAGACAGGTATTAGTATTCTGGTAATGAACTTTCAACGTGATAAAACGAGCTCACAGTAGCATTTCCCCAAAAAAGCGCCAAAAATAGGAAGTATATACTCCTTGTACGGGACACGCTCCGAGCGTCCAAAATCCATCTTGATTGGCCCGCTTGTGGTGCCTGAGTGTATGCTGCCATGAATAAATGTCAAGAATAAGCTTGAATTAAATATGTACGCTGAACAACTGACCTCATAATGTTTAGGCGCCCATCATCGGCCGGCTGGGGTCCTCCAGCCAGGAGCGATACTTTCCAGCCGGTGTGATCCGCTATAAGGTCGAGAATAGGCTCTACAAACCGCGCGAGAGATTCGATTACCCTGGAAGAATACATCAGTCAATCTGTAAGATAAGAAGTTCCGAAAAATATAACCTTTGTCGATCTTCCAGCGCCGAGGACGCTCCCGCCTTCAAAGCATCGCCGACTTTAGCAAGGGCCGCATGATGTTCCTGCTCAGCCTTATCAAACCATTCTTGACGCTCTTCTTGGGGAAGTTCATCGAAGAGCTCCTTGTATATAGAGCTACGGAGCGCGGCTTGGCGAGACGCAGGCACATTATCTTGACGCACACGTTCTTGAAAAACAGGATCAACGAAACAGCGGTTGGCGGGTCCCCAGAGATTGTAGGCAGTACGCAAGCGAGGTCTCTGGATGCTAGTACCGGTGAGTTTAGTCATGAGAACAGCCATGGGGTCCGTGGTTCCCACTTCGAAAGTCGGCTTCTTGCTCTGTGATTTCGTGAATTGATAGTGAAGCCTTCGTTTAATTTGCTGAAAAAGTGAATGAATTAGTAAAAATAGTACACAGTGAACGAAGATAAAATACAAACAGATTTTCTCATTTGTAATTCCTTACACTGAAGTTCGTACACTCGCTGAGCACGAGTGTAGGCGGCAGCATCCATGCCATCTTTCGAAGGAGGAATTAATTCCGGATCGGGCGCGGCGTCATCAACTGCCGCCAGGAATTCGTCAGTGGGCTCCTCGGTATGCGGCAAGGTTATTGGAAAACGTTTGAAATATTTGCGCTGGATGTTGGCCACCGTGTCATTGACATGGCCATCTCGAACTGCCTCAGCATACGCGTTGACTTGATCGGCCAAGAATGCTTTACGGCGTCCCGTAAATGAGCCAGGATTAACCATTACGAAGATTGGGTGGTATGATAAGATGGTGGAAGGTTTGGAGAATTCGTTCTGGGGCGTGAAGTGAAAGAATCGCTCATGTGCCCGGATCTGGATTTTCAGCAAGGATAAAAAATGGGCAGACTTTGGCCCGCGCATCCAGAAATGTCCCGTCCAATAGGAGACGTGCAGTGGGTAAACGCGTTCCCAGCACATCTCGCAAAAGCGATCTCCGTCAATCTGGCGGGGGACGCGTAGGCGGCGCTACACACGCCAAGGATCATAGACGCGGGAGGAATAGATCAGGGTTGTTTGGCTTTGTGTATCACTGGTGCCAAACCGCTGCTAAGCAGTTTTCGGGTCGTCTTCCTCGCTTGTTCCTTCGCCGTTCGCCGTCGTCCATGGCCTTAAAGCCAGGCATTTTTCTGCCATGGCTCCCCATCCAGCCCATTCGTATCTCAAACAAATCCGCTATGTCTCGCACCACCACCACCTCCGCTCAGCCCAACAAGAATGGCAAGGCCATCAACCTTGACCCCGTCGTTGTCGCCGCAATGCTTGCCGCGTCGGGCCGCACTTACAGAGAAGACGACGCTCTCACTACGAGCAAGACCGAGTCTTTCTTTGGCGGTCGCAGGACTGCTGAGACCTCGGCTGCCTCGAGACTGTATGCTGCCGATGACCAGAGTACGTACAACTTAGAGTATTCCGTCATTGATACCTCACTGACGCTTTTTCTACCTTTTCAGATCCTGCCATCACGGTTCGCACCTTAAGCACCACCGTCACGAAGGTTACCATCGAAGTCTTCACTGGGTCCGGCCAGAACATCCCCCTCCCTGATAGCATTGCGCGGGCTGACTCCGCACTGCTGGTCGCCCTCGCCGACATGCTGTCTGATTCAGACACTGAAAGCGAGGATACTAGTATCCTCAGTCCTGCCAGCCCAGACCCCCCCAAGCACCCCTTCTCTCTTGACGACCTTCGCACCCTGCCGCGCATTAACACCATGGACTTGTTTTTTCCGCCCATCTTGGCAGACGCGCCGGGCTCTTCCGCTCACCCTGCTGCAACGGCTCACCCTGCCACTGGAACCTCAATGCCCGCAGCGGGCCCGTCGTCTGGTGCCACGGTCAAACGCGGCCAAACTGCACGTACCACAGTCGTTCGCGGCCGCTTCCGCCGCTTTTCTGATAGTAGCGATATTATCATTAGGCCACGCGCTGTTGCTGAGTACCGCGCAGACATACGTGGGCCGCTTGGCCCTCGTCCGCGTAACATCGAAGATCTCACGGATGATGCAAACGACTCGGGTGCCCTGGTGGAGGACTCCGATGAGGTGGCTGGTGATGCTATGCAGCTATAATTAGCCAACAATCTTTCCACACTATCATTTACTTACTCTCAAATCAGTGCTTGCCGCTCACTACTACTTAGACTTGATATGGACTGTGCTGTGACTCTGCCTTGCTCTCTCTGCTCTCAATAACATAGAGATAGTTTACATAATTTTGAAATACATGCTTTTGAACCATATAAATCTTTTCTTCAATCAAATGGAATTTGGCCCTGCAATGGACTGATCAACTGGTACAAAAAAACCGGCTACTCATGGTGGAAACTGGCTACTCACCTCCCTTCATTTTGCCGAAGTGGGAGAGTGGCACATTTTAGGTAATTCCGGTAGCCTGCGGTCTGGACTCTGCCATATAGCATGCTCCGAGGCGCGATCAACAGAAAATCACACCAGAAGTCAATAGTTAGCCTCGTACTTACTCAACATTGCCGCAGGGTATCCTTTCCGTGTCTTAATACCGCCGCTGAAGTAATCGCGTGCTTTTGGAAAAGGCGTCGCGACGATTGCTGCTAGAAGTGGTCATACCTGTGTAAGGTGTAGTATACATAAACGAGCCAAAAAAAAAAAAACAGCTGTGGCTCAGTATTGTTATATAGTAGCTAATACTGTACACGTCCAGTAATAATATAATGCGCGTACTGCGGCGACCTCAAGAATAGGAGAGGTGACCAGTAAAACGGCGGGAACTCCAATCATCGCGAATGGGCGCTCCGTGCACGGAGCGTGGCAAATCTTCGCTTCTCGGCCCTCGGACAAGTCGCCTAGGAGTTACGGGAAATTTGGAGCCATGGACCGCATGCATAACTTTAAGAACTAAGGCCGTGGTACGCGCGGCGGCGCGGCCCACATAAATGAGCATGGAAACGAGCACCCAGGATTTTGCCGGGAATTCCCATTCCATAATGCTTCGAAAATCTACAATTTCCCTTACATGAACCGTCGCAGTCTAGACTCCAAGGCTAACCATCGTTTAGCCGTGGAGAGATCAACGCAGCGTATGTAGCGGCGTCTAGTATTTTCCATGAACGGCGGGTCCGTGCCCTTGCAGTACCCGAGCCAAGAAAGAATATTCAGCGAAGCACCGATTGGTTGCAGCGAGAGCTGCCTATTGTAGGATAGATTGATATTTCTTCCGGGGCACATAGCACTTCTCCGCTGTACGGTTTACCAACCGAGGCATCCGCAAAGTTAGGAGACTCGGAATAGCACAAAAATTTAGGTCCCTGCCTTTATGGATCCTTGAATCAAAGTAAAACAATAGTATAACGGTTTTTTATTCCATAGAATATGCAACCGCTGTCCTCAGTGGCAAAAAATCATGAACGAAAGTCAAGCATTATATATTTTTAGACTTTCAATGCACTTTCATCGAATATTCGTCTCGGTGAGGGTTGACTTCCACGGGAAAAGTATTTATTTCTAGTTTGGTACATGTATATATGAGTAAACTTGTAAGGAGGAATAATTAAAAGCTCGGGACGTAGCAGATAATGGCTTGATAGAACCAAGCGGGAGGAGGCCGCTGCGGCAGATCTATATTTAGCGGTGTTGCGCTCAAGTTACGCCGTCGCCCCGAGTCTTTACTATTGCGCTCTCGTCACGAAGAGGCAGAAAAATGCATGACATTTGAATTCTAGACAGTTAATGATTACTCGCATCTTCGCAGGGCTCGCCGATGATACGTGTACGCCACGATGATTGTGATTGTGTCATGTACTGCAGTACGAGCATTTAGGCGCCCGTCGGCACGCTGCGCGCTTTTCGAACTTTGGTTCCGTGGACCTCCTACGGCGTAGAATTAGTCATGAAAACGCGTCGTTGTCATTGAATATTAATATTTAGATTCGCTCCGTACTGTACATCATCATGAAATCAATCGGTTGATACACGGGTGCTTTGAACATCACGGCGGCAGCGAGAACACACGGTAGGTTGACATTCGATGTAAGTTTGATAGCTATTCGTGCACAATGTGAGTAGCGGGATCTGGACTGGAAATTTTCAGAATACTCATTTCAGAATATGCAGATAACGTGTCTGATTCTACGGTAAAGGTATAGAGGCGTATACGTTGTGTATAAGTAATATTTTGAGTATTCTTCTATCAATGATATGAAATGAACAAGTTCATGAAACAGGGTGCAGTGGGGAAGTAATTAATAAGCAGAATTTTCTTGATGCGCTTGAAGTAGCTGATAATTAACAATTTTATTGATACTTGCTTAGCCAGACAAAGCGCGCGAACGAGAATGGTGCATCCTATACACTAAAGATGTTCGCGTGTGCGGTTCCTACCGCGGGGTAAATATCTTCTGGTTCCCAGTTCCGTACATTGGAACCCTATGGGGGTACATGTGTATTTTCATCCTGCACCTACTGAGTGAATTTTGAAATTGCGGACGTCCCATGCGCGGGGTGCGAGGGCGACACCTGTCGGGTGTCGATCTCTACATACATTCTAAAAATAGATCATGAAATCTACCCGGCTTACGAGGCGACGCAGGTTTTTTTTGAACAGGAGGCGGAGGGGCTGGGTAGTCCTTGTACAGACTCATGCCACTTACCCCTTTTCATTGGACTGGAAAAAATTCCTTTTGCACTCGATACATCTCGCACATTTCTTTGTTCTATTTATTCATACTATAATTAATTGGGCATTTTAGTACACATGGTGCATGGGAGGACGTCGTCTCCTTAGAAAGGTGATCAGTGCTGAAAATCCCGGACTCCGGTGGAAACGCGGCAGGCAGTTTTGGAGCTTCAAGCAGGCTGAGTGTAATAGCGGCGATGCAATCGGTGGGCGGTGACAGGAGATGTCTGGGGCGACGGCGATGACGTAATTGCACCCGCCATTGTAAGTACCTATCATCGCACGGAGGCGCTGCGCTGACACACACCCCGTTTTCACAACCAATTTTGCGTGACCGTATCGGGCTTCCGGCTGCGCGATCCCCTCGGCGACGCAGTCTTCGCGGAAGCGTACGCGACCCCGACGCTCCACGTTCTCGGGCGGACAGACATCGTCGTCACGGAGGAGCATGCGCGGCAACTCGTCGCGGTGTCCGCTGCAGCGCGCGTGGAAGAGCACGACGGAGGTGCGCTATGTGCTTTGTTATGATACCGCGTTCGCTGACAACAATCGCAGCTCACTTCGTCCCATCGAAGGGCCCGTGGCGGTGCCCCGAATCTCGAGACGGCGGTAAGCAGCGTCAGCCTGAAGGTACCGAGCTTCAAGCCTGTCAACCAGTGGGTAAGCTGCGTGTAGGTACAATGCATTCCCGCCGGTACAAGCTTGGCCTTAGATTCCCGGGGCTCCGAGTATCCGAGGGAACTCACCAGAGGGGTGAGGTTGGCGATGCGTATAGTCGGCAGCTTAACGATGCAGCGCCCCCGCCGCACGGGAATGGTCGACGCAGTTCAAAATGGGGGCATCAATGGGGTGGGCGCGGCCGCAGTTGAATTTGAAGTGAGTGTTGGCTGTGGTGGAAGGGCGTGGAGTGGTGACGCGCTGGCCATCGCAGCTCGTATATGAGCCGGTGTGCATGCTTTTTCCCACTGCGAAAATGTTTGTGCTGTTAGTGGCGTCTCTGGATTGTCCTACGCAGTAGACTACGCCCCGACCCAGGCTTAGGGTCGTAGGTTACGCCTGCACGTAGACAGAAAGAGACAGTACGTACCATTAGATATTTCGCCTTGATGTGACAGCACTACCGCTTTGAGTGTTGTGAGGCCAAAGGGGTTGAGTGGCGCGCTGAAGAGTCGTTCGGGAGTGATTGGGGTGGGTGTGGCGATTGATACAGCCAAAGCTTCGATGAGACAATATGATCCACAGAGTGTAGCCTGCTCCACCGCGTCGCCTGAGGTTAGACGTCACGAGCAGGAGCGAACTTTCCCAAACGTGTGGCGGCCGTGGCCCGTAGCGGCGAAGGGAATTGAACAGCGAACAGCCGCGCGTTGATCGCTAGCGGTGAGAATAAGGAAAAATCACGTGAACATGTTCCATCGGCCACAGGCTCAGGCGGGTGCACGACGCACGTCGTTGTGGCCGCGGTCCCTACATTCAAGTTGATTCTAACTCATAATATCTTCCCCTATCGAAATTTATCGAAGTCGAATTTGAATGTCAGGGCGACCGAATAAGCGGCTTAAATCACAATTTGGCGGAACACGTCGCGATCGCGTTCCGCTGGCAGATGACTTTGAAATCGTCAAAGCGCGCACGGAGGGAACCGCAAGCACTACATATCTTCCGATACATGCAGGAAAGTCAGTATGGAGTTCATCGTGGACCGTGGGTGCTAGCTGGGCTCCGGAAGAGAGCTACGAGTTTTCTCTAGATCCAGACCATCTGCTATACGACGCCGTCGTCGATGCTGACTTGGCTGATGTGATGGAGGACCTGGTGGCCCCGAAAAAAAAGAAAAAAAGAAGTCAAGCCTCTGTACGGAGTTTTTTCTCTCTTCAATTTCATAGCATGCTTAACACATTGTATAGGCTAGGCCAAATGTTTTTTGGAAACAGCATGCTCGCCAGTCGTATCTCCAAGAAATGCTGAGGTATGAAGGTCGAGGCGACTTTAGGGATATACGCTGCCCCGACTGCCTTTCGAGAGGTTCTAAAGAACCAGAAAAGGCCGTATATCGGTGTATCGATTGTTTTTTGCCCGATTTAACGTGCAGCGGGTGCCTGATACGCCGACATAAACTCAATCCGTTCCACAACATTGAAGTAAGTATTTCTTTGTCTATCTATCTAGCATTAAGCTAATTTCTCCTCTATTTCATAGCAGTGGCATGGATCTTTCTTTAAGAGGACGTCTCTCAGAGAAGTCGGCCTTGTGATTCACCTCAACCATGCTAGCATGCGATGCCCGGCGCCTGCACCCTGCGACGAACGTCTCCGGGTCATTCACACCACCGGCGTACATGAGATTTCACTCAGCTACTGTGCTTGCAACCGCGAAATACCCCGGGATATACAGCTTCTTCGCCGAGGTCTGTATCCAGCTGGCCAGCAAAAAGTTCGAACGTGCATAACGTTTGCTCTCCTTAAGCTATTCCACTTATTCTCCCTCATGGGCAAGGTCCCAGTCTATGACATGTACCGATCTATTGAACGCCTTACCGACAACACGGGTACTCGAATGCCTCAATCACGCTACAAGCCCACGATGCGCTGCCTTACGCAATGGCGGCACCTCAAAGCGTTGAAGAGAGGCGGCCGGGGTCATGACCCCAAAGGTGCCGCCGGTACTCCTGATGGAGGACTTGCAATTGTCTGTCCGTCCTGTCCTCATCCTGGTATTAACTTGCCTCTGAACTGGATGAAGGAGCCAAAGGAAAAGCAGTATGTGTCTGTTCACAATAAATTTGCAGTTCTAATGGTATTCAGGTTCCTATATGCGATGCTTGTATGTATGGATGCAAACTTCAGGCTAAAGAATAATCTTGTATCAAATTTCTCTCAAGATCCTGGCTTTTCGAATGGTTCGGCGTATATGGTCGCATCCCCCGGGTATGATGAATATGTTTTAAGTCAAGCAGATTCTAAAGATGTAAGTATAACTTATCCACTGTGTGAAGTTTTGCATAATTCAAGCTGATTTATCAATAGATCAGCACATGTGTTGGGTTTCAAGCACTAGCTAAAGCCACTACACAAAGTACTCGTGGTCTTCGCTACACAGGCATCGCAGGAGCCATGTGTGGACGTAGCGAGATGATCCTACCGAATTCAATAGGCAGCTTACAGAAAGGCGAGCGGTACGTAAGTACCAACCAAAATTCAACCTTTGCTAATGTGTTAGATGTAGATACGCTAATATGGACTACGTGTTCGCGTCAGCGATTAAATCAACGGAACTGTTGCTGATCGCGATCAGCTACGACATTGCTTGTCAATGGTTTGTAAACATATTCCAGCGTATGACAACTTGGCCCAAGGAGCTTCGCCCACGACAAGGCCTCAATCTGCGGCCGCTGATACCAAAATTCCACGAGCCAGCGCACTTAGATAAAGATCATGAGCAATACTCATTCAATCTGGCGGAAGGAGCTGGGCTCTCGGATGGTGAATGTCCAGAACGCGTCTGGGGGTCGCATAATCAACTTGCCGGATCGACGAAGACTTCAGGACCAGGAACTCGAAACGACATTCTCGACGACAATTTTGGCCATTGGAACTGGCTCAAGTACTCGGCTATGGGTGGGCCCTTTCTAATCTTCGGAAAATGATTCTCTGTGATTAATCTCTTTTTCGACAGGAAAAACACTTATAACAAAGTATAAAGGAGCTGTATCCGATCGAAACAAGCAAAAGGAAGCTCATCGCGGCATCTCTTCATCGCTGCCTCGTAAGCTGGTCTCCAAGTGGGAGAAATTGTGCGTTGAATGGGATGCCGACGGCTTTCCGAAGTCAGCCAAAAATCCGTTCAAAACGGTCGACACAAGTAAGTGTCGCGAAGTTCTATTGTTCTATTCCGTGACTAATTGTTACTATACAGGTATTTCGGAGGATGAAGTTGAAGCGCAGCTGGGAAAGGAGGAGGCTGCTGTACAGAAATCAGGGTGTGGTGTTGCTTTACACAGCATCTCCGCGACGATGTTCTTGGTCCTAGGGTTAGAACTGGAAGAATCACAGTGAGTTTCTTCTTCCATTTATCTGACAATATTTTCTAATATACATTGTAGACGACGATTGAAAGTGTTTGCTACGGAACAAAATGACGTACCAAAATCCCTGCAAACAACCGCTCTCCGAGACCAGCGGAAAATTCTGAAGGAAAAGATACAAGACTGGCAGACTGTCCAGGCTGTTTACATGCCTGGACTTCTTCAGATACAAACGAACTTGGGATTGAACCCCACTGCCCTGTGGAACTCGAATCCCAACCCGGAAGACATAGATCTCTGGCTTCCATCCGCGTTGCCTGCTGCTCGGCGCGAAGCAGCGTGCACCGCGGATCTTCCCAATATGGAGCTCCAACTTCGAACCGCGCAATGTAGCAGCAGCCTGCAAGGGCTCCGTCAGGCACTCCGCGTCAAAACGCGCCTGGTGTATTTCAAAAACAAGAATATTCGAGGTCAGCGTGAGGGCACGAGGTCGCGATCAATCATTGACCGGGTTCATAAGCGAGCAATTCGCTTCGTTCAGAAATATCGCGCGGCGCGTCGGGCGAAGTACAGCCTACACGGGCCAGGAAAGTGGGAAGACACGTATCGCGAACTTCGTAACGAAGACGTCCGTGGGTTTGCAACCGGGAAGCCTAAGAAAAAGCCCAACCGCCGCGGAATATGGGAAGACGATCGTACTGCAGAACCACCTCAGCCTATGGATATATTTGATGATTGCGATTGTGACAAAAGTGAGAGCGACGACGGTAGTGCGGGCATCAGCAGCGACAAGGAAGACTGTGAGTCCAACCTTGATCTCAACGACGGAACTGAGGCCGGCCCGCTACCCAAGAAGAAACGCAAATTGGGCACCGGAGAAACGCGGAAGGAGCTTTCTTGGATTTGGCAGACTTTACCGCTCTTTGATGATGGCAATAACAACAATGACGACGACAGTGACGACGACGACAGTGACGACGACGACGACAGCGACAACGACAGCGACAACGACAACGATGACAACAACAACAAAAATCAATACAGCAAAGATGACATTCTTCGAGCAGAATGGGCCAGAAGCCGTGCTCGTGTTCGTAGAGCAACAGAAGAAGTGGCACTTATTCGAGAAGAAATGCGGCGAGTGCTAGAATACCTGGAGTGGAATGCTGTACAGTGGGATTTGAGGGGTGGGTACTGTCCAGGTGGCACAAGCCCTGAGCTCGAGGAGGGTATGGCAGCGTATGCTGCTGAGCAGGCTGCGTTACAGCGCACTTTTGCAGCGTCATTCAAAACATTGTGGAGGACTCCATTGGCTAAGGTGGACAGGCTCGGTGTTGGTAATGAATCGGAAGATAGTGATGACGACACCTCCGAGGACATTCTATAAGATTAGCAGTTTGTATCAACTATTAGTATATGCATAGTTGATCCCTTCACCAGCCTTACGCCGGAATTTGGAGAGGTATAGGTATATAAATCACGTGATTTATTGATTTATTTAGCCATAGGTGTGGCATTGTCGCATGATTTCGGCATCTCAACGGCATGGCTGTAGTAGGGGTTTTTAGATGAATTGGAGTTGAATTTGAGGCAGTGTAGATGAGAGGCTGGCAATTGCCCCAGGAGAAGCACTCAGAAATGAGTGCATATAGTTGCAAACTTTCAAAATTGACTGTTGGGAAACTGCCCAAATGCTTGGGCAGTTTCCGGTGGGGATATAAAATGCTATTTGGGCAGTTGAGGGGGGTTGATAGGTGAACTCAGCAGCCATGGTTGCACGAGCGCGGGGTAGCGGGGGCATACAGGAAGGGAGATCGAGCGTCCCGACAGAGGGAGGGACTGACACGCGCACGGGA
>JAEKIV010000735.1:0-21449 GCA_016801325.1 Hypholoma fasciculare
AAGGTATCTACCCGTCGTTTGAGTGATGTGTGCGCGAATTGATGTGTGTGTGTTGCGTGTGAATACTTGTGCAAACGGATTGACATACGAACCGACGGTGTCAAGCCTGGACAAGCAATGGCATAATGACGTCAGTGACGATGGAATGTGTCCCTGCGGCCTCGCGGCGCTAAATTGCACGGTTCCAGCATATATGCCTACATAGTGCACGAACTACGCGGTAATAATGATAAGATTTTATACTGAGTGATCCGACATGAGGACGAGGCATTGTAGAGTACACGAAGAGGATCAACGCTCGCGGGTCACTGGCGGATCTAGTACGCGAAGCGGCGCAGGCCGGACTGCACTGCGCTATACATACGCACAACCCTGGCAGACTGGATACTACAGATATTTAAACAGCTGTATCCCTTTCTGTCACTTGAAACTCCAAGCTGATGCCTGAGATCTGAGAGACAGTTACACGTAGGTGGATATGATTAGGCCTGGACGCAGTGGGAGAGGGAGAAGTGCGAGTTATGGAGGGGTCATCGATAAATCGATGAAAGTATCCTTCATTTTCCCACTATCACGCGTCCCAAAAATAGAACATATGCTGGATGACGTCATGCTGGCCAGAACAGCGCGGGCTCTTCTTGATACGCTGCATACAAGTGCATACGCCATTACATGTTACCTGTCATCCGCGCCGGCTGTGCGCCGGCTATATACCTTACAATAAGTTCCTCGTGCATTCATTTTCCCTTCTCATGCGAGTCAGCTTATGCTAGAACGACAGAGCGCCGAAAATAGATAAGAGTACTGCATGTATTGAAGAGAGCACGAGTGGACATAGCCGGAAACAGGTGCACCAAAGAGAGATATACGGGTGTTCAGGATTTTAAACCAAGAGTGTAGCTGCTTGGAATGCGCGCTCATGCACTCACTGACTGGCGCGAGACCGTTCTATCGGCGAGGCACGTTCTTGCAGCAAGCAGCAACGCACGTCGCGGATACTGCGTCAGGCCTGATCAATGCGTGTGTGGCACGCTGCCAGGCGAGATAACAGAAAGGGTAGACAGGGCAGCTAAATAATTCAGCGCAAGTGCGGACGGCCAGCCATTATCAACGTCAAAACCGAGCGTGCGGATTTGGCGCTTCGCCGCCCAGACCAACGCATATAACGGCTATGAAGTGTGAAGCTGCGAGACCGAAATCGTAAGCGCAAGAGATAATTTTTAAAAAGATCTCTGCGGTGCACAGTTAGTAGATATGGCATGCGCGATGTCGCAAAGCAGATATACGCAGAGCCGCACGCGCATGGACATCATTCTCAACATCGTGGGGAGAACACGCCCTCGTGCGATTGCACGTGAGCCGTCTCTCCCGGAAAGAACGACAAAGACTGCCCATGCGGCACGCGGGCAGGGCGATGACTCGACGCGCGAGCTGTGCTGTGCGTGCGGGAAACGTTAGTGAAGTGATGGAGGGCGGTTCGCGCATGCGCATGGGGAAAAGGGAACTATACCGCATGCCATGCGGATGGATGACAGACAACCTGTGGTATCTGGAGGGCATAGCGCGGCTCATACGAGCTCGCTTCCTGTGCGCTTCTAGAGAATGAAAGACCCTCATGCCACCCGCGCTGCGTAGGGATGTGCCGATGCTGTGAATGGATAGAAAATATCGAGCGAATGAGACAAGTTGGTGCGACGTATCCACTCCACATGTGGGAGCTGCACTTGGTCTAGGAGAAAGAAACGAATGAATCAGATGTGAAATTGGAGGTGGGGACGCGGCGAGGGGAAATTAAATGACGTAGAGGGAAATGAAGTAGATGGAAATTTGGAGACGATCATAAGCCAGCACGCGCATGGACTGGAGCTGGCCCTCAAATCTGAACTGATCTGGTATGAGCGCTTTCAATAAAAAGAATGGAGTTTCTGGAGGTTCATACATAATGCGAAGAATATTAGTGGCCCCGTCCGAGGTACCTCATGGGGTTACGACGACAAGTGACTCGAGGAGCGGTGAGAAGGGCAGAAAAAGTGGGGTGGGTGGAAAATGACGCAGATCTACGCATACCTGAATTTTCAGCACGAATTTAAAAGAATGCTTACCAGCACTCTTGTGCAACCGCGGACGGAGCTGCGATGTATGCTGAAGGAAGTGTCGTGTGCGTCTTGCGGATGCTGGGATCAGCTGCCGTCGGTGTTGGATATGCTGGGCGAAGATACGTATGGACTGAAGGAGGAGCAGGGTGGGAAATGCGGCAGTGGCGGCAGATTACAGGCGCAGCACGCCGCTTCTGGATGCACGGAGAGCATAGTTAGATGAGAAACAAGACAAAAGGGAGGCGATGGTTATCCGATGCGGAGATAGAGAGGTGGGAAATTTGGACGGAGAACCGGACAGATTCCGTCAAGCCGGTAATGACGTCACTGCTCGTAGCAGCCTTGTGCTCAATATGCTCTCTTGATCAATACGAGGTTTTTCTATCGGTAAACCCAAGGCAAACCACTAATTGCGGGCCAGAATATAGTGCCGCGAACACCACCCTTGCATACGGCATATAAAGTGCAGATAGAGCAATGCGCACGCGCAGCAGGTGAATATGAATGATCACCGCAGGCGCGATTTCGAGAAGGTATACATATGCAAACCTGCACGCCCATGGACAGTTATGGTCATTCACCTTTTTAGCGGAGTGAGAACTGAACACACTCGTCCGATTGCACGACGGCGGTTCCTCTCGGCAGGGATAATGGAACTCGTCGATGCGGTACGCTAACAGCGTGATAGGGCAGCTCGATCTGTGGTGCGCGCGTGGGCGAGGCTGGTGCGGCGGTGATTCAGAAGCGCGCTGCGCGCACGCGCACAAGGGAGAAGGATCTAGACCGCATTGCGTGCGGAGGGGACTGTACGGATCTGGAATACTGGAGCGCACGGCGCGGCATCATACGAGCTCGCTTTTTGTGCGCTTCCGGAAGATGAAATGCCCGCACTCCTGGGTTATCGATCATAGCATGATCATCTCCCAAGTCCCCACTGTCCTCCCGTTAGCTAAGCAAGAGCTGAAAATAGAAAATACTTACAACATCACTTCGCCCTTGTGGCGTCCCCTCGCCTCCGCATAAAAATAACATACATTCCCCAGAAAACAAGGCAGAAAATATCTATTTGGACCATCGCGCAATATGATGAAAATTCAGGTGCGCATAGAGGCGACTTCACGCCATGGGTGAACGACGTAATGGTGAAAGGTGTGTGCATATCTAACCTTACCTTTACGCGTCATTCCCACCGCAGCCACGACCATGTGAATGCGCTATTGCACTAAGGCTATACATCAGTACGTTGGCACGGGAAAGAGAACGCTGGTGTACTCCTTGCGCAGTCGGTCTTGAATGACGCAATCCATTATGTGCAGACGAGATTTGAACGATACTTGGAAGATCTACCCCTCTCCTGTTCCACGCTTAATATGCACCCCTTGAACATACGTGACCGACACAACACCTAAGTGTATAACTTTATGTTGGAGGCGCTTGTTTTTCGATATACCAAAGCAGGCGCAAAACGCGGTGTGCGCTTGATAGTAATAATAAGGCCATCAGAGTGAGGACGCTTTGACCCGTCCCTCATAGCGGCCACGGGCCTCTGGCATTCCCGTTATGGACAATAATACCCCTTTTGGAATGAAAGCGTGGCCGTATTTGTCCATTAGTTGTCGCTTGGGCGGCCAGTTGGCCTACGATTGCTCACAACTAGAAAAGGAAAGAATTTGCATTCCGCTACGCGTTGGATATCTGTTCTGAGCACTCAAGCGCCCAAGAAAAATTAATGAGAATGCTTAAATACGGACGAGAAGTTGCCATTCTGGACATCCTAAAATTGTTCCCCACTTCGTACATCACAAGATGGCAGCTCCCACTAACGCGCAGCTTTCTTCTTATAGCTCACTGGCTGGTGCCCTGACACCCACAGTCAGGCCCTACTACGAGCTTCCGCAGGACACCAATCCCCCAGACGCACCGGCACAGAATTCCTCGCCCTCCACAATTAAACCGATCCTTTTCGAGCTCGCCAGCGGCAGGCCATGGGTACCACTGAACACAGCTCTTGGAAATTTCTTCGACCTGCAGTATAACATGGTGGGCGGCTGGGATCTTGCATTTCCGCAGACAGCTGGCAATATCAAAGTTGATTTGCGTGTGATGGTGTGTCTGCATCCTCATCCTACATTGTTCTCGTGTTAACTTTTACCTCAGTGGCCGGGATACACTGGGGTAACGATACCCATGTTATTCGATCCTGTAATTACGACACGTGCACTTCTCGCAAGAGATATCGGTCGCCAGGTTGAATTGTACATGAGGGTGGTGAGTTCTTCATATCAAACCTATAGTAATCAGTCTCACTCAGTATCATAATTTAGATTGTTTCCAGGGGTCCATCAACGTTGGATAAATACCAAATTGGTCCACATGGCATTCAGAGTGACCAAGTTCTACTGGGTGGAATCAGACACATGTATGAACACAGGTGGAAAGTAATGATCTTTATCGACAATTCCAGGAATGTATAGACTTGAATTCCCCGACTTTAGTTTTGCGCAGGATATACCGCTCGCATATCATAGTATTTTTTGTAGTATCAAAATAGATCTTTAATTTTGATTTATGGCAAACATTTAGTGCTAACCATCGTGGACTTCAAAAGCACCCGTTCCCGATCGAGAATGCGACTCGTTTGATATGAATACGGCGGGAAAGAGAAGCTAGGTGGAGTGGTGGAGTGGAATGCTCAGCGTGCTCAGCATTATGCAAGTAACGAAGAGAATAACAAGAGGATAACATGCACACTGGCGCGCGGACGGCAGTCAACCTGATCCGTTACATCGACAGGGCGATCGCCCGCGCAAGGCAGCCGTCCATCGCGCAGATGATGTTCTAGGCGCCGTCCGCGCGAGAGTGGTGCGTTATTCAGCACGAAATTAATCAAAAAGGGACAGTTTACGCAGCGCAGACAAGCGACGACCGCCGTCCAGGCGCACAGAGGCGGTGAGACACAACGAACTGTTAGGGCGGGGAAGGGAATGCCGTCGTCCAGAGGCGGTGGCGTCTATGCGAAGTAAAAAGGGTGGTGGTGAAAGTGGTTACACTGAGGCCACCCCGGAGGCAAACTCAGAGTACGAGCATTCCGGTCGGGTACGAGAAGGGTAACACACGTGCTCTCACGCGCAGATGGATATCATATCGGACAAGTAATCAGCGGGGTGCGCGCATACGAAAGGCAAAGCCATTCCCAGCTGAGTCTGCGTCGAGGTCCCTCTGCGCGCGGGAGGCGTGTTACCCGATTTAGAAATGGTGCGAAGCGGGGTGAAGTAGAGACAGATGCGCAGCTTTCTCCGTGTACATAAGTAGAGCGAGAGAACTCTGGGGTGCAGAACGTGATGATAGCTCCCGTGCGGGTGCCAGGAGAAGGGATACACGGAGAAAAACAGTGAAGGGGCAGAGGAAGGAAGATATGGCTGCGAATGTATTCGGAGCATGTCTCTACCGCTGGGCGAGAGATTGATGTATCAGCGAGGACGAAACGGGGAAACTCCTGGTATGCAGTTGCAGACACGGTTAGAGAGTGCGATGTGTGTTCAAGGGAGACGCACGATCCGCGTCCAGGTGGTGCTACGCGACGGACACTCGTTTTCAACGTGCGAAGCGACGAGCATTCGCTCATATGTAAAGTCGGAGATCTGACGGGCAGCTACACGGGGAGCGGATGAACAGATATAGCACTCACGCAGGTCGACACCAGCCAGCCCAGCTCCCACATCCTCGTTAATCATGCGCCTTGGATGCCCGGGAAATCGTATGTGGCGACAGCAAGTGATGTGGTACACGTTGAGCGCGACCTGAGAAGGCCGGGAGATAGCGTAGCAGGCGCTGCGTGTGCTGAGTGAGCGTGGTACGGAGAACGGAAGAGGGATGGCGCGCGAAGTGAGGTGGGGGCGATGGATGGAAAATGGCGCGTACCCACTAGGAAGAGCGGGAGAGATCGTGCGCGGGTAAGCCCAGGTGGTGGTAGAGGAAACTTGTGTCACATTTTTGGTCGTTCTGCGAAGTCTTGAGTTAGGCTGAGTGTGAGTTGGGCATGTTGAACGAGAGGCACACCCACAGCAGGAGATTGGTGGCTGGTTTAGGAAGTGCGGCAGTGGTGATGGATTCAACCCACGGGGTCCATGAGCCGCAAGCGGGACAGACAAGGCTGGAGAACGGGAGGCAGCACGAGGAGTTTATGCTGGTTTCGATGAAAGAATGAGAGGAAGGGCAAGCGATTTGTTATGATGTGCTGACTCAGCTGCGTCGGCCCGTCTACCCGTTTACCCTAAATCTTCCGCCATGCCCAAGCCACGCCCTCCTACGACCACCATCCCGTCGCTCGAATCCAGGCTCTGCGGCGTGCGTACTCTCCCCTACATGTAAACACATCACCGTAGCGCCTATCGACGTCTATATCTGGCGCATTACATCTCTTTTCCCCCCCCCCCCCCCCCCCCCCCCCCCCCCCCCCCCCCCCCCCCCCCCCCCCCCCCCCCCCCCTGCTGATTGCAGTATGCCGATTTCAGCTCGTTCAAATGGCTTGCGTGGGTCTTTGTGTGCGCACGGCGCCTCTTCCTCCAAGCCTGGCGTGTCCTGCTTTGTCGGTTGATCTCATCATTATCCCAGATTCTTATTGCCTCCCGCGGCGCTACCGAGTTCCTCAAACTTCTTGAAGTTCAGCTAGGTGAGCACGCATATCTCCCCGGAACAAAGTGAATACGAACCCCATCCACACACCCCACCGTCGTCTGCTCGCCCCTTCCCTTATTTCATTGTCGCACAGCACACATAATACGCACTCTCGGACGGGACCTATTCCACGAGTCGCGGGGCGTCAGTGGGCCTCCGTAGCTTTACGCATGCGCTCTCATCCCGCTCATCGGCATAAAGAAAGCTCCTGTCCGCGCCTGCGCTGAATGTGTGGTCGCCAGACAATTTCAGGTGTTGCATACCTTATTGCTTTTCTTGCTATTTGATTCCTGGATCATGAACTGCGTGTGCTTGAGCACTGGGTTTGAAGCGGCATGCTTTCCCACTCGCGCTCTGTTTTTGTTCGATGATAGACGGCATGTGCTCTCCTCGAAAGTCGAAGCTTCACGTACGCACGTATCTCTTCACATGCATTCTCTGTGCACCCTCTGATGGGTCTTATTCCACGACTCGCGGAGCTTCAGAAGCACCTGCGTACCTTCACGTATACGCCGTCATCCCGCTTGGAAGATTCGTTAAAGGGAGCAAGGATCCTGTACGCTCCTGCGCTGAATGTGCGGCCGCCGCCAGACAATCTCAGACGTCTGCGTCCCTCACTCTTTTTCTTCCTATTTTCTTCCCGGATCTTGCGGCGTGTGTGCGCCAGCGCTGAGCTTGAGGCTGCATACCCGTCCGCATATGTGTGGTTCTAGTTCGAGAGAGAGGATGTACTCTCCTCGAAAGTTGAAGCTTCTCGCAAGCGTGTACCTCTTCACATGCATTCCCTGCGTACTGGAAATGGCTTATAGTTGACGTTGTGGAGGCTGAACATGCGAGTGTGCTTTAGAACTTAAATGTTACCATCTGTAAGAATGCGCTCACGCTCCAGATACACACACAGATTATCTTCATCACATGACAGTAATCAGATGATAGAGTCGTGAATGACGCTATACACTATGTACGAACGAGGCTCGAATAAGACTATCAAGACTCGCTGTTTTGTTATTCCACGCTTAATGCAACTCTTGTGCATAAGCGGCCCACAAAACATCTAAATGCATGATATGCAGGCGCTTGTCGTTCGATACGCCAAAGGAGACTTAAAGGGCAGTTTGCGCTTGACGGTAATATTAAGTTCATCAGAACTCGGACGCTGTGACCCGTCGCTCATAGCGGCCACGGGCGTCTACCATTCCCGTTATGGACAATAGTACCCCTTTTGGAATGCAAGTGTGGCCGGTCCATTAGTTGTCGCTTGGGCCCGTTGGCCTACGATTGCTCAGCAACCAGAAAAGGAAAGCGTCTTCATTCCCGTTATGCGTTGGATATCTGTTCTGAGCAGTCAAGCGCCTAAGCAAAAAAAATGAAAGAGCTTAAATACGGGCAAGATTTCGTGGTTCTCGACATTCCAAAGACATTCCCCACTTCGCGATCTACAAAATGGCAGCTCCCACTAATGCGCAGCTTTCTCTTTATAGCTCCCTTTCCGGTGCTCTTACACCCACGATCAGGCCATACTACGAGCTTCCGCAGGACCCCTACCACAAAGACGCGCGCATCACTTCGTCCGCCGGAATCGAGCCAATCCTCCTTCAGCTCTACAACGGCACTCCATGTGTAAGACTTGGCACGCTTCTTGGCGATCTCCACATCCTGACACGTACCATGGGGGGCGGCTCGGATCGTGTCTTTGGGGACAGAGAAGGCTTAGTTAATCTTGACTTGCGCGTAATGGTGGGTCTACATCCTTCTTCCACCGCTTATTTCCCGTGCTAATAGTCTCCTCAGTGGCCGGGATATACTGTGGGAAAGCTGCCCGTGAAGTTCAATCCTGCAAGCACAACATGTGCACACCTCGCAAAAGCTATCGCTCACCGGATTGAGTGGTACATGGATGTGAGTTCTTTCTATAGATCATGATAGTAATTGGCCTCATTCAATATCGTTATTTAGGTTGTTTCCCGGACTCAATCAAACCTGGACATGTACCAAATCGGTCTCAATGGCATTCAACCTCGCCACGTCTTGCTTCATAGCATCAAACACATTGATGGAGAAAGGTGGAAAGCCATCATTTTTATCGACAATTCGATGAACGCATATACTTCAATTCCGCTACTTTAATTTTACTCAAGATATTCCATACACTTATCATATTAATTGAAAAATACATGTTGAATTTTGATTTCTGACGAACATTAATGTTAGCAAGCGTTTCCTTCACAATCAAACCATTCCAGATCCAGAGTAAGAATCATCTGATACAAGCATTACGCACGCAGGTCGGCGCACGCCGGCGTTGTCCGTTATTCACTCACGTCGTATCCACCCGGACATGACCGCCAAATCGCGGGAAGAGAAGGTATGGATTCTGAAGGAGGGGATATGCTTGGCATGCGACTGCTGCTGCAGGCTATCGTTCGGCTGGGTGAGGACGGTGAATTGAGGGAAGTTGGTGTTCAAGAACGCAGACCGGTGGATTAAGCACTGAGGCCTGGGTGCGTTCTGCGTGGTAGATTTGAGGAGTGAGGACGTTGATCGAGGAAGGTGAAGAAAGAGTGAATGCCTTGGCGGCGTGCCGTGGTGGGAGCATGGAGGAGCTGATGAAAGTGGACTAATCAGATACAAATCGGATATTTAACCGAAAAGCTGCTGTCTACGCTGAATTGTATCAGTGCCACTCACGCATGCCAAACGAGTCGCAGCGTCGAGAACGCTAGTGGACGCTTCCCGGCGTCCTTGGAATGCGTTAACTATGGACACTTTCAGCTCATATTATTTACTAGCACAGTATTATGGTGTACACATAATTAACTGCAATTTAAATTGCCGTTACATCGCCAGGCTTGCAACACACGCATCACTCAGACACCACACCTACCTCTACACGTATCACTCACTGAACTTCACGCACCAACCCACATACTCGCGCGTACCTCCCACTTACTTTCACACACCACTATCTCGCTTTCACGCACTACTACCTCACTTTCACGCACCACTCACGCACTCTCACACACCCACGCACATTGTCTTTTACCTATTCACCGTGAAAACGAGGTTTCAGGAATACTTTAAAGACTATTACTCTCATGCTATTTCGCGCTTAATGCATAAGCGGTCCGCACAACATCTATCCGGATAACGGGCCTCAGGAAATGTGCGTGGCTGGAGCGTGCGCGTGCGTGCTGTGTGTGGCACGCACAGGCTAACGCTTCAAGCCTGTCGTTAAATACTCCAAATCGATGGCAAAGCGCGGCGTGGACTTATTTTAAGATCATCAGGCCATTTCAAATATCAACCATGGGCGTCTACCATTCCGGTTATGGACAATAGTACCCCTTTTGGAATTCAATTGTGTCCGTATTTGTGCACCAGTTGTTGCTTGAGCCAATAGGCCTGCGATTGCTCGGCAACCTAAAAAGGAAACAGTTTACATCCCCGCTATGCGTTGGATATCTGTTCTGAGCACTCAAGCGCTCAAGCAAAAATCATGAGAAAGCTTAAATACAAGCTAGATTTCGCAGTTCTCGACATTCCAAAATCCCTCCTCACTTCGTGGTCTACAAGATGGCAACTCCCACTAACGCACAGCTTTCTCCTTATAGCTCGCTGGCTGATGCCCTGACACCCTGGGTCAAGCCCTACTACGAACTTCCGCAGGACGTCTACCACCCAGACGCCCGTATTACTTCCTCTTCCGGAATTGCACCGATCTTCTTTCCTCTCTACAAACACTACATTCTCACTCCATATGTAACACTTAACGCGCTTCTTGGGAATCTCCAAGTCCTGAAAGCTATCATGGCGAGCGGCTCGGATCTTGTCTTTAAAGAGCGAGAAGGCACAGTTAGACTTGATTTGCGCGTAATGGTGTGTCTACTCCCTTTGTCCACCGATTATTCCTCGAGCTAATAGTCTTCTCAGTGGCCAGGATATAATGCGGAGACGATGAGCATGTGGTTTAACCCTGCGACCACACGTGCGTTACTCGCAAAAACTATCGGCGAACATATTTATTCGTACATGGATGTGAGTTGTTTGGATTAATCATAATAATAATTAGCCTGATTCAACATTGTTATATAGTTTGTTTCCAGGAATAAGTCAGCGTTAAACGAGTACCAAATCGGTCCCAATGGTATTCAAAGTTACCAAGTCTTGCTTCGAGGAATCGAGCACATCGATGGAGACAGGTGGAAAGCAATGATTTTTATCGACAATTTGATGAATGTATAGACATGAAATCGCCAACTTTAATTTTTCTCAGCATATACCGTTCACATATTATATCAGTAATAAAATAGATCTTTAATTTTGATTTCTAAAAAACATTTAATGCCAACAAGCGTTGAGTGAATTATCACATCATTCCCTATGAAACGTAGAGTAAATAATTTTGAATAGAACACGCGCGGCCTCGAGCAGACGCCTCTAAGCTGTTGCTTTATGAGCGGCACTGAACGGAACGCAGGGAAGCGATGTCGGATAGTCAGTATTTCGACATCGGTGATCGATAATCAGGATCATCAGCACGCGTGGTAGAATAGAGGCTCACGCCACTCACGGCATTGTCGACGGGGCGCAGCACGTTACTCCTGAACAAGTAGAAAGCTGGTCGTTATAGCGTACAAAAAGAGGATGTTAATTCATGTACACTTCGAGGAGAATAAGCACGGAGGAGCTACAAAGGGTTCGCGTGATCTGAAAAACTTCAACACAAACGCATTACCTGACATATTTGTGCAGGTAGAATTGGTGTGTCGAAAACATAGGAGGTCGGCTGGTGGTTCATTCGTACGCGTAGAGGGAAGAGAGGAAGAACACAGCGCGGAGAAGCGCACGCAGGCCGGCGACGCTGATCCCTTCGACTAACCAAAGCACGTACGGCGCCACGCACCCACAGAAGCGAGAGGGACCGTAGTACATATTGTTTAGTACTAGTTCCGTGGATGGCCTGCGAGGATGTAATGGACTGGGATTTATCTGGTTTAACTTCCCTAGAGTTGGAAGGATGGAGCAGATGGAGGGGAGGAGGAAAGAGCGGTGGGAGAACAGTGGTCTGAGTACGATAAGTGTGGGAGGGTATAGAAACAGCAGCAGTTCAATGCAAGATAAAGGCACGGAAAGCCACTGAACACGCAGCGTAGCCTGACAAAATCACTCCCATATGGACGGGGTCTTCTGAATACGTTTTAAAACAGCAGACGGAACGCGCTCAGGTGCAAGCGCACGCGAACGGTCGCTTTTCGCTGTATTAAACGCATCTAGTAAACTCGTCCACTCTGCGAGTGGGCCAGCGGGGTGATGTCATAGCTGGAATTGCAAGTGTGCGCGAGGTGTGTGCGTATGGGCGTATCTGATGCAGTGGATGCGAACTGTACATATCAGGTGCGAGTATCCAGAGAACGCGGCGCGTTCTCATAGGAGCCCGAGTCGACATACATCCAGGAGATCAACGGTCCACTGTGGATGTATTATCAGTCTCTAATGCGTGTGTGCGGCAAATTGGAAATCAAGAAGATACCAGTATAAACATGCGCAGAGATGAGCTCGGCAGGGAATATCAGCGGGGCATGAAGGGAAGCAGCATACCCCGCTGATGAAGCATCTGCATCAGGCTCTATCCGCGCATGCACACTACGAATATTCTAGCAAGAAATAAATGAGCTCCGAGGGATAGCGGTGCGGGACGCAGGGCCAAAGAGGAGACGACGCGAGGGCTGCTAGGTAGCTGATAGTGGACAAGGGCCTTTCGCCATGGACTTGACAGCGTGGTGCGGGTACTTTCATGAAATTGCATGCAGTACGTTGCATCCCGCGAATATAGGCGGCCCGTCCAGGGAAGCTATGCAAGTCCGCAGGACGGAACGGAGCAGAATACAGAACGTACACCGATCGATGCAGGCCAGTTTGGATATCAGACATTAAAGCACCCACACCACCGCGGCAGCGTAACCGCGGGAAGAGAGGCGATGGCCGCTAAAGAGAACACTGCGCAGCCTGCGGGTGATTGTGTGAGATATAGACCGCTGGTGAGCGAGCGATGCATGTCCTGGAGGTGTTCGAGCGTAGGGAGGTCAGATCAACAGAGGTACCTGCGAGAGCGTCGCCATAGTAGAGTACCAGAGAGAAAGGTGGCTGAATCTACGTGAGTGGAGCATGGAGCAGGCATGGCGGATAGAAAGAAGATGCGTTGTAAGTCGATGAGCGTGGACTGATCAGATAAGGGCCTCAGCCGGGCCGGATGACGGCACACCTTGTCGCCGAGCAGCCGGTTTGTTTTTCCCGTATCTCCGGGGTACTTACTGCGGCCGAGCGAGCAAGCAGGCGAGGTGATAGCATCGTTGAAATCGTAGGTGTGTGACGGTACAATGGATATTCACGTCGTCGTGTTGCGGCCGGATCAGGAATTTCTAGGGTATAGTATGCACGGCTGAGCCTCAAATAAGCCTGTGACCAATGCACGCTAGAAGATGAACATTCAGCAGGCCGGCCGCGCTGAGGCGTACGCTCACGCATGGAGGCAGCGGTACGCTGAGCAGATTCGGCGTCATGTTCCATCCATGCGGATATTCACTTTGCAGCACTTCATCCTATTCAAATTAGCATGAGGTAAATGGAGACCTTGAGCTTTAGAGTCGTTGGAAACGAGCGCACCACTCAGCACAGGTACGCACGGAACTTCAAGCTTCAAGCTTCAGCTGCGGCTTGGATGCGAGGCAAGCGCACACACACGATGATACGCGGGAGAGCGTCTGACGTCTCGCAGATATGGTGTAGGTTCCTCCCGAGCGCGCAATGGATGTATGGAGCAGAGAGAAATTGAAAGCGAAGCAAAATATTCAGTATCTTGCACAGACAGTGAGCGCATGGACGGGATGCTTATATTTACCACCTTTAGCGGGTAGGGTGCGCTCTCGTGAAAACGCATGCAAGCGGTTGCTCCCGGCAGGTATAAACAAGCCCGCCCAGGCAGCGAGCGATCTGGGTGACGGTATCAAGTGTGGGCAGTAGGAAGTATGGGGATGGGGATGGTGCTACGGCGCAGCAGATCAGTGTAAGTGAGAAATGAGGGGAAAGCATGTTGTCTTGCTAGTGAAGACGCGAATTCATGCAATGAGATGATGGTGGGACACAGTTGAAGGAGTTCTGAGAGTCGGAAAATTGGTTGAATTGGCTGTGTTGAATAAGAAAATATATAATGGATCTAATGGAAATTGACAACACACACAACGCACCAGCGTTGCCTGACATCCGCCCAACGCATGGATGACATAATTGAAAGAGCGACTTTTCCAGATTGAACTGATCATATCGTCCAGGCGGCGAGCGGCAGATGGGCGAGACGGTGTCTTATCTGTAATAGGAGTCATGCATAGAGATTCATCTGATAAGGTTAAAGGCAGATGAGGCCGATATGCGCACGGAGAGCGGGAGGTAGATCGCACTGTGCGGCCGGAGACACCATTGCCCATGGCATCAGGAGAGTACGGTGCAGCCTCATACGAGCTGACATCCGATGCCCGTCCGGAGTTTGAGCATTTCTGCAATCCGACCGCGCGGGTGGCTTTGGGGGCCCTGTGGATGTACGCGTGGTAATGTAATGTTGACGATGATTTCAATACTCGAATGTTTGGTGAGCGGCGTCCGCGCGTCATATTGAGAGAGGGAATCGAATGAGAAGAAGAATCGAACGAGGCGTGAGGCGGATAATGGATTGGCAGGCAAGAGCGCAGTTCAATCTTAGCATGGACGGCAATAATTCAGGGTTTAATCGGAGAGTTTGTGCACGAGCGCTTGGGTTAAATAGACATCTAGAGCAAAACGGAGAGAAAGGTAGGAAGTAGGGGGTTCAGAGCAGAGGGACATACCGCACATTCCGCTCTGCAAAGGCCAGGTTTGGTTAGATACTGGTGGAAGCACGCATACAGGTACGCTGATGTTTAAGCATACCGCGAGAGGAGCTGTGTACACTGAATGGCGTGCCTTACACGCCTTTCGGAGACTGGCTTGAGCTGGCGGTGGTCGTGGATACACGTACGGATTTGGGGGTGCGGAGCGGCGCGATAGGGGCTCGATAGTGGGGGTTCATGAGAGGCCGCAGGCTTATAGGCATGGTGAGGAGGGCCCAGTGTGCTGCTTCTAGCTAGACGGAGAGAATAGTTGGATGAGGAACAACACAAGGGGGGCGATGGCTATCAGCAGATGCGAGATAGGGTGGTGGGAGAATTGGGTGGCAAGCCGGACCGATGCCGTCAAGCCGTCAGTGACGTCATTGCTCCTGGCTCAACTGCGCTCATTTTTGTCATAGAATTCGTCGTTCTGTGCGAGTATGCTGTGTGTGCGTCGGACACTGTATTAAACATTCTCTATATTATCATGGGCATACTAGTTTCTCCTACAGAAAAACCACTAATGCTCGGCCACAATCTACCGCTGCGGGCACCTCGCAACCCAAACTACTACATACAAACTTCATACAAAGCACAGACACCGCAAGCGCACTGAGAAAAGAAGTAGGGAAAATTATCTGCTATGCATGAGCCCCGATAGCTTGAAGAGAATAAGCACGATCCGCGGTCAATCCATGGAGCGCACTACGAGCACGACGTATGTATGCAAGGCTACGTGTTGACGCGCATGGCCGACAGCGGGTCCACCTCAGCTGGGAGGGCATACCTTCGTGCGATTTCACACGGGTGGTTACTCCCGGCAGTGAAAATTTAACTTCGCCATGCGATAAGTGAACAGTGCAAGAGTGTAGTGCCTGATCCACGGTGTGGTTATGGGAGAGCGGTGATGGGTAGAGCGCTATATGCTCGCGCATAGGAAAGAGGGAGCTGAGGGAGCTATACTGCATTGCAAGCGGATGTATTTCATCCCATCTATGGCATCTGGAGCACACGGCGCAGCATCATATGAGCTCGCACCCTATGCGCTTCCGGAAGCTGAAAGATCTGTATCCCACCCACGCTGCATAAGACAAGGGCCCTGTTCTATGGATAGATAGAAAAAATTAGTTGCAACAGGCGAGTGACTAGCGTATTCTCTTAACGTTCTCGAGATGCACGTAATACAGAAAAAAGACGAGGAATAAGGCAGATGGGCACTTGGCGATGGGTGTATACCTTGTCACAGGAGCGGACGGGAACGTTAACGATGTTTATCCCAAAAAAGGGCGAACGCAAGCGCGATGGCACGCGGATGTACAACTGGAGCCTTGCAAGAATCGACATGGAGCCCGTCCGGTTCGAAAAGGCGGTTGTATATCACCACAGATGCGGAAGATAATGTAATCCAAACATAGCAGGGCACGAAGACAGCACGATGGGATACTACTACGCGTACGCCTCCGCGAGCAGGATGTACGCGTGTGGACGGCATCTGGAAAATCGTTACAGCGGGGTGGATGCACCAGAGCGCTCATGCGCACGGATGGCAGCTCCCGGCAGATAATGACTGAACAGATTCGTCCACACGGTGCAGTCGAGTGGTGTGAGGGCGTCGTTTTTTGCGTGGTAATGTGCGTGCGGGGGAGTAAAACGGTACAGCGCGGAGGTCAAGTAGACATTTGGTGCGAAAAGCAGCGAGGTGAATGCATTGTGCTGCGCATAGCTGGTGGAGGAAATAAGCGCACCATCTGAGGCTCACAGCGGAGTTTATTCGCTGAGACGCACACCACACCCGCCGCCAGAAGACATATTCCTCGAGCCGGCTATGAGCATCATTCAGTGCGCTGTGGGTGATTGTACAGGTATGAGTGGATAATCGGAGTGCCCACGGCCGCAGAGAGTTCGCGCGCGAAGAGATTCTGGTTCCTATCTACCTATCGGCGGGCGAAGTGTCACGCTCCGCAGATACTGGTCCAGATCTCCTCCGCGCGCAAGCAACATATTGTCAGGGAAGAAATAAAAGAATGAGGTGGATTGTGAGTGGTAGGATTGCTTGGCTGGATGGTTGACGGACTACAAGCAAGGGAATAAATTTCCTTGGTGTATGTGAAGGGCGGTGGATAAAAGAGAGTAAAGTGGTGCAGATTCGTGATGTGTGTGGCTGGTGTGCAAGGGCACAGAGTACCGCGGCTCGATCAAGCAAGTCAAAGGTCCCAATGCAGGCAGAGGCGGCGAAGGACGAGTAGCAGGAACAGGAGACTATGCACAACGATGATGTAGCACGCACCTAAAGAATGTATCCAATCGCACTCATCCAATCGTGATCTGATGTGCGAGAGATGTGGAAGAGGCCTTTGTGCGGTCTGCAGAAGCATGCGTATGCTGTGGGTGGTCTGGGGGACAAGGAGTATGATCCGGGGTGGGGATCGATGAAAGACGCACGGACCATGTGAAGAGAGCGGGGAAGAAAGGAGTGCGAGAACGGAGGGGGGAAAATATGTCGTCCCTCAGGCAGGCTTGAATGATAAACGCCCTTCGATAATGTACGCGAGCAAGAGGAGGAGACACAAGACCGTGTCGGTGGGAGAACATTTTCAACAGGTGAATGTCGGATGTAGGGAGATACCGGACCGACGGTGTCAAGCCTAGCCAAATACGATGACGTCACTCGCCTCGCGCCGTACACGCGGGACGTGCATCGCTGCATACACCATCGCACTGGTCGTGCCTATTAATGGGCTGAAGTTTAAATCAGCTTCAGTACTGCGTAATATTACGATGTGACTAAGCTTATCAAAACAAGAACAAGAACACCAGGACCATGTGCAATCAAAAGTAACCAGCTGCTCTCCGCTGTCAGGAATGAGCGTGCCCGTCCATGCGGCGATGAGACCGTGGAATAGCGCTGTCATTAGGGTGTGTGGGGGTGGAGCGATGCCCGAAGAAGAGCGCTGGGTATATTATGTGATATATACTGCGCAGAGGAAACGACATCACATTGCGTGCGGTGGGTTGTACCGGCACTATCACAGATTCTGGGCCGCACAATGCGGCTTTATGTTTCCGCGCCAATTTTGCGCATCCAGAATCTGAAAGCTCCAAGAACCCGCCGCGCGCACTGTTCAGTACGTTGTGAATGTATGCATCGGATTTCCATACAAAATCATGCGGCGTCTAGAGCCGTGCTCTCTGAGAGAGTATCGCGTCTGCGTACGCACTTACGCATGAATCATCAACCTGAAATATGGTACATGGCGTGTTGGAGAGGTCAGAAGTCCAAATGCCTTTCCATCGAAGGGGATGCACGCACCGTGAATGAAATCAAAACCTCCGCACAGGCAGCGTTCAGGACAACGACACAATGCACATAGTCCTGCAGAGGCAGGTATTAAGTAGTACGTGTGCAGGCAGCCAGATGCAGCTGTGTACAGACGAGTCGGGAAACATCAGTATGAAAACGGGCCGTGCGTGCGGAGGCGCTGAGACGCGGTGTACGCCGAAAAATGAAGCCACATGGAAGATTAAAAGAAAAGGAAGAACGGAATGGTGCTCAGTGTGGTGCAGATATAGAGATAATATTTACGTGTGAAGGCTCAAAAGCAATGGGGCTGCACGAGCGCTCGCGCGCGGACGACATCCCCGAAACTCAAGACTATATCAGCGGGTTGAGTGCATGCGAGAGGCCGTAGCTCATTCCGCGGATGATTTATCAGGTGTCGTCCGTGCGGGTGTGACGTGTCATCCAGGATGAAATATTTGGAAGAGGCGGACAATGTCGAAGATGTGGATACACAGCTCAGTACGAGGCGGACGGCGGAACTTTGTGGTCGGAACAGTGCAGCACTCACGATCGCGCGCATGACTTTTGCAAAAGCTAGCTACCAGCGAGGGGCCTTGAGCAGGACGCAGCACGCTCCGCGGATATTACTTCCGGCGTGGTATGCGCGCGCACGTGCTCATGCACATGGTTGGGGCGGATCCTGCTTCTGAGATTGGAGAGTAGGTCGGAGGACCCGTCTACTTAACGAAGGCTACGGGGTTGGGAGACGTGGATAAGTGGCTTGTTGAAGAGCGAGACAGGTGAGAACAAGGAGGGTTAGGGTAGAGGGACGTACCGCACACGCCCATCTGCAAAGGCCAGTCTTGGTCAAGTTACAGGCCAAGCACACACTCGGGTACCTATGATGCTCAAGCATACTGCTCAAGGGTGTGCTACATGCGCCTTGCGGAGATTGGCCTGATCTAGCGGTGGTCGTGCATACAGCGGGGATTCATATGCAAGGAGGAGCACGAAGTGCGATAAGTAGCAACACGCTAATGACAACTTACAGGGGCACGGACATGGTGAAGAGAAGAGAAGAGAAGCTCTGGCTGTGATAAGGAACAGTGGCTATCGGTAGATGGGCGATAGGGCTGTGGGAGAATGAAACGGAGAGCCGGACCGCGATGCCGTCATCGTATCTTGTTTCTTCCCTGTATATTGAAAAACTAAGTATATTCACTATGGTCTACGCTGTCCAGAATATCATACAAAGAGATCCCCGTTGCTCCCCACCCAGTTTAGAGGGATATGGCCAATATAGACGACAACTCATAGAACGCAATACAAAGCGTAAACTGATTTTTGCATTGTATGTATAGCTACGACCCGTGCGACGTCGCGGAGTAGACAGCGCTCATGAGCATGTAGTATAGACGGAATTGTTGGCTCATCGTCCGGCAAGGAAGGGGACTCAGGGTACGCACATATTTCGTCGCATGCGCAGTTGGAGCCTTGGCCCACAGTTTAGAAAGGGTAAGGTGTGACCGCAATAGTACGCGACATACAGCCAGCACCTTTCAAAAAGGGCGAAGGACCCCATCCGACGCTCAGGCGAAGTGCGTACTTTGTCACTGATCTCGGATTGATAATGAAAAAAATAAAGAAACTTGAATGTGACTGTATGTCAGCATCTGCCCAATGAGCCGAATACAGTAGTACATGGTCAACGCGCGATGGGAAAACCTATACACATACGCTCCCTCGAGCAGACCGCATGCGCGCAGACAGGATCTGGGACTCAGAAACAGCAGGGAGAGTGCGCCATAGTGCGAGCGCACACTAACGGCTAAACCCAGCATCCACCGAATGACCATACCCATCTGGACGCCGCGGTCAAGGGGAGTGAGAGCGTTGTTTGTGAAGTGATAGTGTGAGCTCCGGTAAGGCTGCGTGGGGGAACGATACGGCGGACTAGTAAAGTGGATATATTGTGTCAGAAAAGGAGAAAGCATCGCACTTCGCATGGCCGTTCTCTGACTCACGCCCATCGAAAGACAACCAGAAAACACATTCCTCGGGCCGGCCATGCTCATCACTCGGTGCACGGTGTGTGAATGTAGAGAGATGAATGAATCCATGGAACGTGAACGGCCGAAGAAAGCTTGCGTGCGAAGCGTTTCTGGAATTCCAAAAGAAAGAGCAAAACGAAAGAACGAAGTGGATAGTGGCCATCGACGGCCCACAATGACGTCGGTGCTAATTTTTTGTGAATAAGACGAGGTGAACACTTTCCCAGAAGGTTAATGGGTTATTTGAAGGAGGTCGGGTACGGCGTAGCATCAGCCACGCACGCATAGTAGTGAAAGCCTCCAGAGAGCGGGGAGAGTGCGCCCTCGTGTAAGTGCACAGAGAGGGGCGGCTGCTCCCAGCATGAATGTCCCGAACCATGCGTGCGGCGAGCGAGCGGCAAAGCGATGAGTGTAGAGCGTAATGGGCGATCTAGTACGGTCACAGAGAAAGAAAAAAGGAAAGAAAGTATGCACTGAGAATGAAACAGGCGACTTACCACAAGATTTATCTGGGCTGGTGGTGAGGAATTGGCAGACATCAAGCAGATCGACGCATACCGGCTATCCAATGGAAATTACAGAAGCAACTCGCGGTCCCATTCACACAGAGTAGGCAGAACTTTAGCGGATGTTGATTGATTTGTATTGCTCGGCATGCGTCGCCTAGCGGTGGGCACTGCGAGGATAGCGCGTGGTTGAATTGGGGACTGGGGCGCGCAGGAAAGCGACTGTGGATGACAAACACATGGACATCGGGGATAACGGGAGAGGGGCGAGATGCAAAATGTCGTCAATACCTGATGGTGTACGCTAGGAAGAGGAGATGCTGGCGATGAGATAGTGAGCCGAGGAGCCCTGGTCGGGCTATTTATGAAAAGACGCGTCGGTATTAGTAAGAGTTCATCGATATCGCTCATCGATAAGCTTGGGCTGTTGAGAGCGAGCCACACACGGGCCGAGTTCTGTCAGGAAGACAGGTCCTGGATTCGTGTTACATCATTGAACAACCTGGTTGGTCTAGACTGCGCAAGCATACACATGGACGAGGCGTTCTTCTCTGGGATAGACCACGCATACGGCTACACGCGCGTGCGGACGTGTCAGAAGATTGGCTGGTAGATAGCGGGGTGAACGTATGCGGCTGTGTACGCGTGCGCGTAAGCACCCCGCGTGCTCCTGCGCATGACTCGTCCGGGTGTTCTTTGCGGTGTAATGTGTTGTTTCATATGTAGCGATGGGCGCGCACATAGACGCCCTCAGGCCATAGATTACACGCGCGTGGACGATAATCATCAAATCTTCACCAGGGAGAAAGTGCTTACGTGCGAACGCACGAAAGCATATGTTCTCAGCGGGGATGTCCATGTATGGCGGTCCGTTTGGGTAAGTATTCCGCGTAAACTCAAAACTGCGCGCGAGAATTTTCAAGTCATTCGAGTGTCCCCGT
>JAEKIV010000736.1:0-29037 GCA_016801325.1 Hypholoma fasciculare
ATATCGAACCGATTTTCTATTCTTACTTTCGAAAAGTTCAAATCATTTTGAAAATCCTGCCTGATACCGCTCGTCAACCGTAGGCGTGTTCATCGTGTGCGATCGTACAGATGAGAGTAGTGGCACAACCACCGGCAACGGAAGACATTTCAAGCACAACACACACACAGATCGGTCGTGATCGCGGCCACGGGAACATTCGAGAATTGATCCCCCGAAAATATACAAGTACACAATAATGACGCACGCCAGTGCGGGAGAACGAAGCTCGTATGTAAGTGGGCAGACGGTGCGTAATTCTAATACGATGCGGATGACGTCGAAATGAAGGGTGATGCTAATGCTAATAATACCAGTACAGTCCGCTCCAAGGTCCATAAGTAACAACAAGCACATCGGGCGCCTCGTCGCGCGGCGGCCGTTTCTTAATCAGGCGCCCATGCGCAGCTCTGCGCGCGCCTGCTCAATGAGCGCCGTCAGCGTCGGCGCGCGCGGCGTAATGGAGCATTTGAAAGGCTTCGGATGACTGCACATCATAGGAACAGCGGAAGCAATCACAGACGTTGCAATCAGCCTGCGGTGTCCACATATGCACACAGCGGAAAAGGCAGGCGACTCACCGCACGAAGCCCGTCGTGAAGCCGTAGTCCGCGTCGCCCGCGTGCGCGGCGGGTGCGATGTCGAACGCGGCAATCACGCACGCGCCGATCGCCCAGTAGCTCGCCTCCGCGAGGTGGCGCCCCGGGCAAATCCTGCGCGCGGGTCAGTCCAGCCTGTCGGTGCGTGATGCTCACATCGGTGCTTACCTGCGCCCGAACCCGAAGATGACGCCGAACGGGTCCGGAAGCGTGTCGTCTTCGAGGTAGCGCTCCGGGCGGAACGCGTCGGGGTCAGCGCACGCGCGGAGGATCGCGCTACGCATTACAGTGGCAGAGCGTCAGTCGCCGTCGCACAGCCAGGGTTAAAACCGGATGCGCACTAGATATTTGCGAGGACGTTCGTGCCCTCTGGGACGTGGAACCCGCGGTAGACATCGTCTTCCATGAGGCGGTGCGGCATGCCCAGTGGGACCATCGGGTTGAGCCTAACGCGTGCGGTGTGAGTATGTTTGTCTGTATATCTATAGGTAAACTCACCTTATAGTCTCTTTAAGTAGGCATTCGAGATACGGAAGCTCTGCACGGTCTGCGAGTGTGGGTAGGCGCATGGGGCCAATAACTTCGTCGATTTCGCGCTGGGCACGCCGCATCTCTTCCGGATGCAACAACATGGTCAACATCAGCGTGTGTAGCGATGCAATTGTCTGCAGGTGTCAGCGCGCCGTGTCCATTCTCAGAAGAAGAGCTCCCTACCGTGTCCTCGGCCGCTATGAAGTTGAACTGGTCAGCACGTACACGTTGTATGCGTGTGGGTACCAGCGCACCTGCGAAGAGTGTCCCAGCGGAGCCCCGGATATCCTCCTCGTCCTCTGGAGATAGCACACCGGCTGGACCGCAGTGCGCCTCGAGCAGCGTCGACGTATACGACGGCACGGCAGTGCCTGATTTCTGAAGGGGAGGCGCAGAAGTGTGAATCCCTGCGCCGCATGCATGCATGTATGCGCGGGCACTTACCATGTCCGCAACGACCTGCTCGTACGGGATACGCATCATTGCCTCGACAGCAGTGCGCGTCGCGAGCGCCTTCACCTTGAACGCGGAGAACGGCGCCCATGTCGGGATATGCCTACATGCGGTCAAAAAAAGTAAACTATACGGTAAGTAATTAACGCACCTCATTATAGGGAAGAAGTCGACCATGTTCGCCGCGGGCGAGCCCGCCTCGACGGTCAGCGTCCCCGCGCGCTCCGCTAGCAAGATAATGTCCGCGTCACTACGTCAAAGATTCTCGCGCAAGGCAAGCCACGCACCAAGACGCACGAAGAGGTCGTCCACGGAGACGATGTCGTGCCCGTACGTGATCTTCAAGATCGTCGCCGCCGCATATCTGCGGCGCGTCAGCCCGCTGTCCTTTGCTCACTGTTCTCACGCACCGTCGAAAGTGGTCGACAAAGTCGGCAGGAGTGTCGCGCAAGCCCTCGAGGAGTACGAGCGTCTCCTTCTCCTGCAACGGCCGCAGGGCCGCGATCGCGCGTTGATTGAAGGCCTGGTTGATGAATCGGCGGTGCTTGCGGAATCGAGGCCCACTGCGGACTGGTCAACATAACTCGACGCGATAGGGGTAAGCGTACTATCGCAGATGAGTGGACGCGCTGCTCCATCCCATGCTACGGAGAAAATGTGAGTCAATCCCCAGTGGACAAAAAGGACGACTCACAGCTCGGATAGCAGCACAAAGCGCGGCCGATCAGAGTAGATGGAGCTTCTTTTGTCCAGCAGATCCCGAGCGGCCTGCAGATCGTTTATTATAATCATCGGTTGCTTGAAGATTTTGATGTACACGATGTCGCCTGCAGGCTGCGACTCAGCCGCCGTCTGAGGCCCCCGAACGACAACTCGGACGCACCGTATTTCCTACCCCACTCCGTGAAGACCTCCTCCTGGCTGTCGCTGGGTATCTGGAGAACATTACCTATTATCGGCAGCGCTGAGGGCCCCGGAGGGAACCTGGCTCTTCGGTGGGACACAAGGGCCCTGTATGCGCCGACGACGACTAGGAGAAGCAGCACCTCAATAACACCCGGTATCGCCGTCCAAGAAAACAGAAAGGCCATGGCGAGAAAGAGGGGATGCTTGGTGCATCAGCTCACGAAAGGGGCGTCTTTATAAACAAGCAGTCAGTATTTTTTGACAGGTGCAAATTGCGCTGAGAAGAAGCCGCCTATGCACATCTTTCAAGATGTCAGCCCACTGGGTCTATGGCGCTGCACAGAAATAGCAAGGATTGTTTTGGATTGCGGCCAATTATTCTGAGCGACGGGATCAAGAAGAGGACGTATTGGCTTATCCGCAAGCAAAAAACGGAATGCACTTGCGGTTAGAATAGGAATGGTTCGTGGTATGTCAAGCGTGACTGCCCAAAGAAAGGACACGTTAATATAGCTCAACTCTGCCGTGATCTCTTCTCCAGCTTCGCGCGAAGAAGATTCTCCCCCGATCCTGTCGCGTCAAATTGTGTGCATCCTCTCCAATACGACCGAAAGCTTCGAGGGACCTGTGGGACTGAAAACGGAGAAAGCCCATGCAATTACGGCCCATGCAGTTGGTGCAGAAGGCTAGGATCCGATATCCGCAGAGAACCAGGCGTCGTAACTGGCATCGCCGTTTCCACAACCCAGCCAAGTAATCAGTACCACAACCAGAAAAGCCAGGAAAAAGCAGCTCAGGGTTGGGGTCAAGCTCAGGTGAGATCATATCTCATGCACGTGATGTACTTTAAGCGCCTTGATGTGATTTGCGCGTATGAATCGTGTATGAGAAGCACCAGGAAGTAGCGTATCGTCTTCAATTGTGCCGATACTTACATGTTTTTTCACCCCCAACAATGTGGTTTTTCCCCGATCAGCTCTTCGCTCAAATAAAAATAGATCGCCTTGTTAAGAACCCATCCATATGGGTCAAAGCTCCCCCTCTGGGTACACATTCGCAATAGAGCTGTATGAAGGGCACACACTAACCTATGCATATCAAACAGCAGTTAAAGCATGAGAAAAGATAAAGCACCGGCGAAACATTTTATGCGACCTACCACAGTAATTTCCACCCGGCACTATCGTCAACTCCATGTGATGGACAATCGCGGATGGGCGACGCACCTGTCGTAGAAGCTGCTTACTGGCGCAACTATCGAGCCTAAGGGCGCAGAAGCGATCCAACAACGTGCGCGTGCCACTGCAATCGATGGCGTTAGCAGACATGCACCCCCCTCTAACCTTGACCACTGCGCTAGCCATAACGAAGGATTACGAAGCACCAAAAGGGCCTGAAGTCTATCTGGCACACCACCTGTTTGATTTAACCATGAACTCACTTGTTTTGCGGTGCCGAGCTGGGGTCCATACTGACCTTTTACTACCAAAAGACACTATGGCCGCACGCGCGGGCATCCCGGCAGCTTGCAGAAGCCACCACAGCTTTCCTCAGCACATATATACTAAGGTTCGCATGACCTTGAGTCCTTCTGATTTCTGGTCGATATATGTACGTACGCTCCTCGCCCAGGCGATAAGTACACGCACCCTGCAATGACGCGCTCTAGGCGAGTCTCGCCGCCGCAACTCGCAGGGGGAAAGGGAACCCTCCGTGCAGCTCGGCGCCCCCTTATTTTAAACCTGCGCCCGGGGCAGGCGCCACTGCGCCGCATGGTCGACGGGACCGGGCCGTATCTGCGTGCGTGAAACTCATCAGTCTTATGTAGCACCGGGGAGCAAGTACAAGACCGGTGGCATCGCGCAGGGTTTGGTCATAGCATACCAAAATTTGATCGCGATTCAGTTATTAACTTTTTGAGAAGCGAGGAAAAAACTAACAATAAATAGAAACCGAAAAAGTACTAAGTTGTTAAAGTACTTGCTGATGAACCTCTGCAATTTTATGAACCAAGTGTCTGGAACATAGGTCAACATCGTACAGTACAAAGAAAATCACAATATTTTCAGAATATTTCTCGAAGTAATTGCGAGTGCTTGCCGTTGGTCATCTGGTTGACGTCCGCTGTACTGTCGAGTCTCGACTCCCATGATCGCTGACACGTTACGCCATCGTTCCTCGCCTCCGCCGCCCTACGGCTTCCGCGACTAACAGCGGAAGAAACCCGGGCTGCATGGGCGAGTGTGCGTACAGGTGGCTCGCGGGGGATTGGCCACCGTGCGGGTGCGAGTGCGACGGCGCCGACGGGAGAATCGTCCATTGGCGGTGGGAGGCCACTGAGCCACAGGTGGCTGCTGACTACGCGCAGATCCATTTTCAGCACGTCCTCTTGTGCATAAACCAAAAAATTATACCCAAAAATTCAGGCTATAATTCACGATGACCCTAACAATATGATTGTAATTGATGCGGCTATATCGTCAGACGATGTGTTCAAAGTGCAGGATAAGTAATAGACATTGGATGACGCTTCAGGCCTCAGGCCTCAAATATGAAGCTTTGAAAAGCAGAAGCTATAAAAACTAATCAATTTTTCCCTACGAACCGAGGGCGTCTCATCTACTGGGAGCAAAGTTCGCGAACGCGTTCGGCGAACAATTGGTAAGCTAGTTTGGCCTGCCTGGCCATGGTGGATGGGCCCTATGACCTATCAGCGCTAGCTATACTGCCAGTAGCCTATATATATTATTTATTCGTATACTATTTACACAAAGCACGCTGCCACCGACGCAACACCGGCGCCTGATCTCACCGACGCCTGATCTGCTGCGCACGCACTGTCATGGAGCCGGCTCCTGAATATAAAGAAGGACAACTATGTAGGTAGTATTATTGGTGTTAAAGCTATCAATTTTTCAGGGTTCATGAGGCTTGAATAACATTTAACTATTGGTACTCAAGTCGCCCATAATGCGACATCAAGTGTCCACAGCGCGTGCCACAGACGCGCTGGATGGTAATGACCCGCGGTCATAGCGAGTCGTGACTGAGCAGGAAATAAACCAACGGTGGCGGGTCATATAGGCTGGCGAACAATTCGATGAACGCGTCCGCGAACTCCGCACCCAGTGACTGAGATGTTCTGCACGAACCATTGCGAGTCGCATCAGCATTGATCGCGCTCAAATTTAAATTTCAGCGACGAACTCTAGTTTCAATCTAGTTACTTAGTTTTCTAAGTCAGTGTTAAATCCATGTTGCAACCATCTACATCACGTAAGAGACACGGCAATCACCGAAATCACGTGAGCTCTATGATTAACTGTGAGCCTCTGCCAGTACGCCTTTCGACTTCATCCCAACCCAATCACTTACAATGATTGGGCCTACACCCCTAAAGCCTAACCCTTACAATTTAACAACCCAGTTCATTCTCTGTTCTGCGTATAGTAAATGCCTTAATCTAGAGGCACGCCATGAGCAAGTACAGAACATTGTTCGCCTTCCAGTCCTGGTCTGCGCACGATTTCTCGGATATATGCTACTCGAAGCACCCACAGATGGCGGCCGAGAAGATTTTGCTTGGGAAATTGGTCGATGCTCTGGGGATGATGCTATGCAGGAACAAGCACAACTCTACAGCGATCATCTGCTGCGCATTTGTAAGTCTGAAATCCACATATATGTATGTTGTCCCCTTTCCCATGGAACCCTTGATTTTAATTAGCAGAAATAAAGGCCGCACGCCTACTCCTAGAAGCCATCCTTCTGCCCCCTCCTTTGATTTTCAGAAGCAGGCATTCAGTGGGTTGTTGGAAACGACACCCAGCAAGCATGATAAAGCAAAAAAGAAGGTACATATGTATGCCCCTCTTATATTATCTCGCATAAGCTCGCTCCCTGAGCAGGCCTTGTTTCGTGACGGTTACCGTTGCATCCTTTCTGGAAAACTGGACTTTACTTCTGTGAACGCTAATCTTGTTGTCCCGAAACCTGGTGAAAAAGAAACGGCAACAGAGGCATCGCATATTTTTGATCGATCTACCAATGAAGATCTCGACGATGCAAAAAGGATATTGATTAGTTCTTTGCACTTGATTCTTCTAACATTGCTCCGTTTATAATATAGAGCGCCTATGCGGCATCAGCTATGGCTATCTTGTTTCGATTTGGCCAGATCAGAGCCATTGAAGAACTCACTGGCATGAATCTGCATCGTTTAGAAAATATTCTCACTTTGGATGCTGTCCTGCATCGGCATTTTGACAGTTTGGCAATTTGGCTTGAGAAGACCGATGCTGTGAGCCATGAATATCACTACACATATGACGACTAATATTTGATATTCTCTAGGATCCAGATCATCACCACTACAAGCTGGCGGCAATTCGACCTTCAGTGATAGATGAAGGGATTGCCAATGAAATCGAACTGACTACCCCTGATCCTGTGGAATACCCTCTCCCTGACTCTCGCTACCTTGCCCTCCATGCTGCATGTGCACGTGTAGCACACCTTTCAGGTGCAGGAGAGTACATTGAAAAGGTACTGCGTGATATAGAGAGTATCGGAGTTTTAGCTAACAACGGTGGTTCGGACCCGTTGTACAATGTACCATGCTCTGGTGCGTCACTGTGATATTGCAGCTTATTGATATATGTACTCCATTGCATGACATATGTAGCTGTATTGCAGAAATTGGCCCATCATCTTCTTAGACATCCGCTATTGCAGCAAGAAATGGTCCAGCAGATTCAGGATGTAGCTTCATTGGCTTTTGTCCAGATTTGGTAAAAGTATTAGGAGTTTTGGCAGTGGTGACGGCAGTTCGCCGAACGATGGCCACGGGCGACACCCGTTGGACAGTGTTGCACTTGTGCTGCAATTAGGCTGCAGTGCTGCTGCACCGGGCTACACCTCCTACGTAATTATGTGCCTATCAATACAAGTGGGACAGGTCAGACTGCATTATAATGTACTACAAGTGTACAACCTGGCCAGCCAAGGCTGGGTGCTCACTGTGCAGTCGCCCAACCGTCATGAATGGTGAAATGGTGAGGTCCTCCAATACGCTCACCTCGGCGGTCACTAGCCGACTCTAATGCTTATGTCCTCTAGATCTTATTACTGGTTGGCTGTGAGCAAAACAATGAGCGCGCGGGGATAAAGCATATTGATTTGATATTGATGCTGCAACTGCATAAGGACTACATTCATTCAAATATTCACTGGCCAATGGGGCACTCAAATTAGATTTGGCTTGTCTGCAATGTGTTTTTGTCATGTTAAATAATCAGACCGCATAGGCATGCAGAAAAAAATGCAGAAAAAAATCACATAATTACCCACTAAAAACAGAGAGATATTACATATGAAAGGGTTACCACATATTATTAGTCCTTCGAGACAAGATCAGTGTATCCCAGTCAATGGGATACCCGTCACTTTGCTTAATTTGAGTCTTGGTCACCCAACATCTCCTCATTTTCTCTACCTCCTTGTGCTGATAAAATATTGAGCTATAAAATATTTTCTTCTGTAACACATAATCCTGATGTGCGCGCTGTACCGTGTGCACTGCAAGAGAAGTGGCCGTACGCGGCGCGAAAAAAAATCACGCTGGCTGCCACCTACTGAGCGCCTATTGACCTTGCCAATTTTTAGATTCTACGGAGCCTGAGGAGCAGCGGACTAATTCGGGACACCGGCGCCAACCTTCTAATCGCGCATTGTAAGGCTCATACAGAACACTCAGGAGGCCAACAACAGACGAAGAGGTCTCCGGAATCAGAATCAGAAGAAAGGAAAAGATTAAAAGCCTCGCAAGCAGCAAGAAAAAAGCGGTACAGAGCAAGGGGCGGGGGGAAAGAACAACAAAGGTCTCTAGAACAGTCCGAGCAGGTCTTCCTGCTGCGACTGTGCCGCCTTTGGCGTCTGGCTCACTGCTGGCGTAGGTGGCGCGGATGCCAGCCCCATCCCACCGAACGCGCCCCCACCAAATACGGCCGGGGTCGTGGGCGCAAGCGGGCCGCCGCCGCCAAAGATCGAGACGAGGTCGTCGAGCGGGTTGCTCGAGGTGCCCGCGAGCAGGCCCGCCGCCGCGGGCGTTTGCGCCAGCACCTGCGTCGCGGCGAGGCCGGACGGTTGGCCCTCGAGGCTCGTTGCGTCGTCGAAGTCCCTGCGGAGAGAACGGGCCGTCAAGACACATACACGGACGCGGGTACGGGCACGCGTACAGGAGGTTCTCTGCCTGCTGGCCCGCAGCAACAGTCTGGAGTGCCTTCTGCGCTGAGAATTGGTCCTCGCCGAGGCTAGCGGAGTGCGGGGAAGGGGGTGATTAGTATTATAGCAGGTGCAGTATGGAAGAAGAAAAGGTGTGCGTACTCTCCCGCTTTGCGCACAGCATCGGCGCCAATCCGCCCCTTCCCGATGAACGTTTCTGCGGGCTTGTGGTAGACACTGGCTAGCGTGCCGACTTCCCCAAGAAGTTCTTCTAGTAGGGCCGGCGGCACCGTTGTCCGAGGGATAGAAATAGGCGGACGATGAGCAAGAACGACAGCCTGCATATGGATGGCCACATCAAAATCCGCGCGATACGGAAGGATATAAGCTTGAAATCAAACCTTAGCGGCAGCGGGGTCCATAGAAAGAAGACGCCAGTAGATATACGCACGGTCTCTGACATCAGGCGAATCGCAGTCTTTGGTCGCAGTGTTGAGGACTTTCTGGACGATGCCTTGCGACGAGTCCGGCTTCTTCAAGAAAAGTTTCACAACTGCTGTTAGGGTTTGAAGTTGTACCTGGTATCACACGTAAAAGCGGGATGAGAATACTAGAAAGGGACTATACGGGGATGGGATACTGACCGGGTAAGACTCCTCCACAAATGTGTCAACAAAAATTCCAAGAAGCTCATCAGCATTGTCGATCGTATTTGCGTACTCTCCGATGATCCATATCAGAGATGCTTTAGCCTCAGGCTCATCAAGCTCATCGAGATTGGAGCAGAGAATGGGGATGGTCCCTTCGTATGTTGAAGGGTATTTGCGGAAAATGTCCTAAAGTCAATCCTGAATTACCGCGTTGATTTTCCATCTGTATAAGACACTGACCTTCATCACAACTACAGCCTCTTGAACAACGTAACTGACCCGAGTTCCAATCAACTCAAGAAGAACATTGACACATCGCTCTGCGGCACTGTCGATCTTGACGGCCGTTTGACCGATGGCCTTGACGCTTTTGCGCACGAAATCGACATCAACTTCAGAGGCATACCTAAGAGCAAAACGTCAGAAAGACTACACACTGTGGAGCGATATACTCACTCTTTGAGCTCGCTTAGTAGCGCGTCTACGTTATTCTCGCTTGCCAATCGGACCATGATGTCGAGCTTCTCTACTTTGACGTACAGAGGGTCGTTGTATTTGCAGAAGAAGACACGCATTTCATTGGCTAGTATTTCGGGCCGTTTCTGAAGGAGTAAATTGATATTACGTAGAGCAACCCATTGCACCTCTGGGGGTGAGGAGAGCAGAGTAACCAAGGGAGGTGCCATTTTGCGAACGAGCTGCTTGAGCAAGTCTTCGCGATGCACGCCGCGCATATGGATCATGATGACCTACAATATGTTAAACCGAATCTTCAGGATAGCCCATGAAACTGACCTTCACTGCGGCGAGGACCACACTTCCGTTTACGTGCTGGAACTGCGGCACGACGCGTTCACAGATGTGTTCGCTCTCTTTTTCATCCTGCACAACGTATCTGCCCAATGCGTTGAGAATGGCCACCCGGCCCCACTCAGAACACTCGTTGAGGGCGATGAGGAGCTTGCCCAGAATGGCACTCGTTATTTCGAAATAGCCTGGGTCGGATGGCGACGCGCCAGGTTGCGACATGGCAGCGTTGTGGATGTCGGTTAGGGCGGCAACGGTATTGGCGACAACCTGAGATAATAATTAGTGGGCCAGAAAGTAGGATGAGGAAATATGTACCATAGGATTGGTGTCCGAAATCATGTTCTTTAGCCTATCGAGGAAGCCACTCTCAGGATCAATAACCAACTCTGGCTTCAGGTCGTATAGCTTCGCGACACATAGTGCTGCGGTCTTTCGAACATAGGCGTCTTCGTCTTTCAGGCACGCTCGCAAGGGGTCACTGAGGTAATCGATGATCTTCTCGGCGCGAAGACAGCCCATGGTACGGATAGCCAGTGCTCGAACAAGAGGGTTAGGGTCGGCCGTGTCTTTAACGAACGTGTTCACAGCAAGGATGACGAGCTCAGGCTGGGTCTTTGCATAGTTCATCAGGTACAGATATACCAACTTCTTCTGCTCCAGATCCTCCGTTTGCATGTTCTTCAGCACGTCGGGGAAGAGTCCGCTGACATCTATAACGCACTTGGTCGAGGCAATGGCATCGCAGATCTGGGAACGTACCTTTCCCGACCGTCATCGACGCGATGGTGCGCTTGATCGCATCCTTCCGCTTTTCGCGATATTCGCTATTCAAGTCGACGCTGAGCTCATAGTTTTCACCCTTTCGAGGAGCGCGTATGCTCATGGAGATTGAGGTGGGTGGTTGGGAGGAATAGGGCGAGACGGACGAAGGATGATGAGGTTGATGGCCAAAGAGGGTCGCACGAGTTTGTCGTTGTTAGCAGCAGCGATGGGCGAAAGACGAACGCTTCTTGACCGCAGCCAAACCGCAGCGCTGTCCATTTGGCCTGTCACCCTATGTTTCTTTGCTCGTTGGAAAAGCTCCCATATCACCGACTACTTCAATATGGTTTCCGACTCAAGCAATTTGAGTGGATGCCACTGGAATCTCCATCCGTCTGGATCAATAATGAATTAATCATCATGGTTAATACAGCTGGAACCACCTCGCATCCCAGAGACAATTTCCTGCAAAACTTGGCCACCTAACTCGCTGGATTACTCTCAGTGCATAATAAAATACTGTCAGCCGCTTACCGATCCAATAAGGTATCATTCTGACACCACCTCATCGAATTATCCACGCTATTCAGTGACCTTAAAAGTCTAGATGGTTCGCGTTAAACGCTCTCTCATCGCTCACCTCATATCATCTCTTTCGCTTCCTCGTACTGGCCTTTATCTGTTTCCCTGACCATAACCACACAATGGCTGCCGACTCTACTTTGGTTGCTTTTATAATCGGAGCTGGCTCGCACATAGGCGCCGCAGTAGCTGCGAAACTTCACGGACAGGGCTACAAGGTAGCCCTGGGCAATCGCCATCCCGCAGAATCTGAAAATAAGGCTGACTACCTCCACGTACAAGTCGACGCATCGAACCGCGAATCCATCGAGGCTGCCTTCGACACTGTCACTAAAGCGCTCGGTCCTGTCAACGTTGTTGTTTTTAATGGTGCGTCCAACGTATACTTGACAGAAGACCTCGTCCGTTTACGAATTTTAATTTTTTACAGCTGCTTCAGTGAATGTCCCTCCTAGCCCCACCCATATTCTATCTCTATCCTCCGAAGCCTATTACGAATTCGCAGCGATAGGTTTGGGGGTCTTCACTTCTGCCAAACAAGCCGTCGATAGCTTCAAAGATGAAGTTCATCGTGATCATCCCAAGGCCTTCATTGCCACTGGAAATATCCTTCCTTTCAACCAATTCTCGCCCTCTCAATATCATACATTGGGTGTGCAAAAGGCTCTCGCAACGCGATTGATTGCCACTGCAGCCCGATCTTATAACGAAGATGATATCAAGTATGTTTTACCCCCTCAGACTCTGACTTGCACTGAACCGTTGATCGTTTTACCTACACTAGGTTCTATTTCGCGACATTGGTATCGCACAAAGGAGGAATTCCAGAGCCCGGTGAATTCGAGAAAAGTGCTCAAACGCATGCTGACGTATATTGGGATCTAATTAACAAAGAAGTAACGAACTGGGACCATCGGTACGCCACCTCCATAAAGCTTTGCATACCTTGATCTCATGCCAACGCGTCTCTATGATCAGATTTACTCTGGATGGCAAGGAATATCCCCATGATTAATACTTTCCTTCCAATTCTTTCTCTCATTTCCTTTGCATCGGGATGCCGCGAAAGAATATTTGCGATCACTTACAAATGCGACAATATGTATGATATGTAGTACCTGTGTATGTAATTCGATCAATCAATTACACGATAAAGGATGGTAGAGTATAATTCTCCGTTCCGTCCGGCGAACATCTCTGGCATAGGATATTCGATGCATAGGGGGGGATCTAAGTTACTTGAACAAGAGCGTTAATTTAGGGGCTACCTTATTTAGGCATAGCTGTTACCGCTCCCGAAGTAGCCGAGGCTCCTCTCCACTTGCATCCATCATCTCGGACGCACAATCCCAGATCCAACTTGCAGAAAGTCTACTTTCGCTCATAGTACTCGAACAAGCGGAAGAAAATGTCGGTCGCTAGAGGCTCAAGCAGCGCCACCGCCCTGCGCCGTCTCATGACGGAGTATAAGCAACTCACTTCGGGAGGTCAGTTCACGCCTTTGATGGAATGGACTACATTTCGACGCATATCGCTCATTTACATCCTGCTTTCTCTTCTGAATATCCATTCAGGCTCTCCGGACGGCATGTTCACAGCTGGTACATACTCCTCTGGTTGCCTGTCGTACCCGGATCTCATGGCGTCTTTCCCCGTCTTTGCTGCATTTCCTTGTGATCTCTCTCTATGAAGGCCCTATCACCGAGTCGGATTTCTTTACCTGGGAGGCGCTCATCTGCGGGCCGAAAGATACGCCGTTTGTACGTGTCAGCACTGTGCCAACTACTGTGCTATAGCTCACAGACAATTGCAGGAGGGCGGTGTTTTCGCAGCGCGCCTAACATTCGTGCGTGCCCAATGCCTGAGGTTACGAAAGCGACATGCTGCTCACCGACTGTATTTACGCTTAGCCGACTGATTACCCGCTCTCTCCATTCAAGATGAAGTTTGACCCGCCCTTGTTCCACCCCAACAGTGAGTCCTGCGGACAGCACCTTAGCCACAAAGCTCACCTTTCCCTTGCAGTCTATGCCGACGGAAATGTTTGTATATCGATCCTTCACACGCCCGGGGACGATCCAACGATGTACGAACAGGCGTCGGAGCGCTGGAGCCCCGTGCAGAGTGTTGAGAAAGTGATCCTGAGCGTTATTTCGATGCTTGCTGGTGCGTGGAATACAAAATCGGCCGTAATAATTTTGCGCATCTGAATCATACCTTGCAGAGCCCAATCTGGAGAGTGGCGCGAATATCGACTGTTGCAAGCTGTACCGCGACAATAAACCCGAATACGAGCGCCTCGTGCGCGAGTCAATCAAGGAGCAACTAGGGCTTTAGGCACGAATGATATGTGTGTACTACGAACTATAAATTTACTTTTACAACGGTGAAATTCGCAGCAAGAGAGATTGCCTGGCGCGTCGATGATCGGTGATATTTTCAAGCATTTTCAATTACCTCCCATAATCTCATTTTATCAGTGTAGACTTGGTTTTACTTCCCTCCTGTCTTGAGGCTCTCTTACCGGCTTATGCTATGTCTGCACCAAGAATCCACAAAGACTAAGAGCCCCCCCCCCCCCCCCCCCCCCCCCCCCCCCCCCGAATGCACTCTCCAGTAAACTATCTCTGATTCAATGTGCGTCAAGTGATGGATCTGAACAGGCTCTTCGAGTTTTATTTTGCAGCTCCGTTGCGCATTGCACAAGGTTGCGCGTATTGCGCCATGGGCCGGAGTAGTACTAGCCGGAGCACGACCACGGCGCGCGCGCACGTGCTCGAGACGCGACAATGATCGGTCACCGGTGGCATTGTTTAAATACCGTAACTTGACTGCAACTCCCAATCATTGTGCTCCGGCTTATTTCCTTTCGTTCAGACTTGGGACCGAGATTTCAACTGGAGTATCTGGGTCTATGTCTTCACCACATAGCGATAACGCAAGAATCCACAAAGTCTCAGAACAGTCTCCTTGGCCCCATAACCTTCGGGACATCACTAGTCATCTTGAATGCGCGCTCGCACCGATATCGAATGGAACTATCGACAGGCTATCTCCCTTTGCTAAGAGGATATACGAATCCGAGTCTCTTCACTCGGTTAATCCGGTTTCTCTTCAAGAATGTCCACGACTCGCATCGCTCAGGCCAATAACGGATGTCCTTGACACACTGCTCTCGACCGTGCAAAATTTGCGTGAGATAATACAGGCAAATATTGACGACCTACCCCCTCGGCCTACATTCTCTATTTTGCTGCCCCTATTTTCTGCACTTGGTTTGGGATGCTCCCCCGACGCAGACATTCTGTAAGCATGCGGTGGCTCTCATTGGAACTTTCAGACTGAACTCCGCCCAGAACCGATGTCCCATTTCTACTGCCGCGGACGTCAGAAGCACAACAGCTACGGGAGGGAGATAGCTGCGAAGGACGCGCGTCCCTTCTCATATCAGCGTATGTCCCAGCGAAACAGGTTCCAGATCTTTCGGAAGAATCAATGGAGGTTGACGATGACAATGAGGTGACATCCCGCAGTGGTGTGCAGTCATGACCCATTCGTAGAAAATTTCTCATGACGCTTTACAGACAGCTCATCTGCTATAACAACCAGGATTGCCTTTGTTCCTTTTGAAGGACCTGCAGACGGCCACATCCTTCCAGGATACGGCCAGCGCATCGACTGCGTCCTTCCAGTTGTATGCATCGCAGACCAAAACAACGCCTTAGCTCTTGTGACGAGCGTTGTGTACCAGCGCCGCTGCTGGGGAATATCGTTGCCTGCCGTTGGAATCATGATTGACAGGACGGGGACAATTGCCACCGTCGTTATCGGATGGATCGATGAGACAGAAGCGGAGCATTGTCCACAAAACCGCCTGGTATGTCATGATGTATCATCTTCGTGTGTGTCTTTTTTCAGAGCTGTACTCCTAGCCTCCGGTGAATTTGGCGTTCTCGTCTTCTCCCGGAAAAGCAGGTGCATCCACAGGGGTCTATGATCTCTCAGATCCACTGTCGGCCCTCCAGTTTGGGCACTTTATCATAGGACTATCCGGGCATTTTCAGATTATCGAACAATGTATATCTGATTGTCGTACACGCGATATGTGCTGGCGTCTGGATCATGTCCAGCTGACGGAGACCCAAGATCCACATATCGAATCGCAGCCTTTAGATTTGCATGCTCGAATTCAAGCGTGGATGGGCGATATAAATTGGCCAGAAGCATCAAGGTGCATTTTCCTTATACCATATCACTCTCTGTCTGTCCTCGTCAATCTCAGCGCGTCTCTAGTTCTGCACAGCTCGAGTTTGAACCAACCATGTCCGAAAAGAGATCAACGACTGCCTCCGGCAAGAAAGCCATTCCAAAGCTGAATTCTTTGATAGGTACTTTCCAAGCCCGCTCTATGGAGCCATTGCTTACCATCTTCACTAGCTGTGCCCTCCGCTTCATCGAACCGGGGAAGCGATGCCAGTCGAATGTCGGCTTCAAAGTAAGTTCCAATTCAATCTCTTGCGTATACAGAATGGCTTATTCCATATATACGTAGATTCGCAAGGTTGAAAAGTACAGATGGCACCGATAGATGGCTCTGGGAACGAGAGACGCTCCGCATTGGAAGACTCAAGATTGATTCCACCACATATCGTATAAACACTCAAGTTAATGAAATGATCGACTTGTATGACAAACATTTCACTCTTGCTTGGCCTAAAGAATGGGAAAAGCAGGTATGTACATTTGTGATCTCTGAGATTGCGCAACCGGGTTCTCATTTCTTCTGTTGTACTTAAGGAGGATAGTACCAATGTATCCTGCGACTCTGTTTGTCGCAGTACTTTCAATCTCCTCTTCTCTCAATATCAAGATCACTGCTCTAAGGTTAATATGAGCAATGGAAATCCAGTCGCTGAAGCACTTGACAACGAAGAATACTTGTTCTTCCAAGCACGTCTGTCCATATTCCTCGCCTCGATTATCATGTCTCGGACTCGCGTGTACCAAGCGTCTGAGGGGGTAGTTGTCAATGAGTCGGAAAGAAGGGCTGCAGTCGACGCTCTGGTACAGTGCTTTTGGGGCTCCCAAGACAAGCAGCTTTCTGATACGTATTTGTAAGTGTTGCACTATGCATGTATTGAATCTTTGCTGATAATACCTAGCTTGGAATGTAGCATTCATTTGCCTGCCAACAAGGCAGTGACTGGTATCCTGAAGGAAGAGCCATTATCAGTACTCTGGAAGTATCTCATGACATTGCAAACGGCTGCTGCTTTAGTACCTCAGGAGAAATCCTACTATTCCACTGCAAAGGAAAACCTTGATACAGTTTCTGAACTCCTGAAAGCGATGTGCCAGGGGGACCTGTACAAGACTCCAATTCCGAAGGAGCGCAGGATGACGGAACCATTACGGGCAAAATGCGACGGATTTGCAGGCGCACGAATTTCCCTTGCAGCAGACAGTCCCAATGTCATACCAACAGCAACTGAAGTGAAGAGGCCTAAGAATACCAGCATCCTGAGCAACAATACCCCAATACCTGGAGTTCAAAGCACTGGCACACGCCCATTTATCTTTGGTCACAAAGAGTGGTCGATATGGTCCGGCATCAAGTTTAACTCACCGGATGCAGTGGCATCTTCCGGCACCTGTCCTGGGACAACTTCTAAGTCTGCTGGCCACAATTCAGATTCTGCTGCGCCGGTAACAAATCAGGCCAGCAAACCAAGTCAGGCTGGTCAGCACAGAGCATGCTTTATCTGCCCTGCTGTCACGAGCTCTCTACAAACACCATCCTCAATACACCCACGGTCCTATCCTTATGCCGTGACTGACGAGATTTTCTGTCCGCTTTTTTTTTGTGAATATAAGAAAACAGACTCTGACGAGGTCCACACGGCTTTCCATCAGTGCCAACTGGACTGCATTGCCGGTGTAGAGTCACTTCATGCACTTGGGATCACTGATTTTCCAGTTTATGGACTGGTGGCAACTGGCTCACGGGCCTCGATCATGATGGCATGGCATTCCACAAAGAACTTCACCGAAGTTACTACTGGTGGTAACCCAAAGGTCCGTTGAATTTAAACTACACTGCAAACTAAGTTTAAATATGTCATTGTGATGCTAGGCCGATGAAGAGGGACTCGGATGCAATATCTTGATTGACCAAAATCTTGTCTCTTTCGATCTTGCAGAACCTCTTGACACCTACCGACTTGCAATTTCCATACACCGGATATACCTGGCACAGCATGCGCACTTGAGGGAGATACTAACACCCAAATGCATTGGCCGTCTCCGTGACACAATTGGATCTGGTGAGATCTTGCCCTGGACTATGACTGAGCCAGTTACAAAGGGTGGGGATGTAGATGACTAGCTTGGAAGTGTAGTCTAGTAGCGGTTGAGGCAAAAGCAGTGCTAATGATCATGATGAGCAATGGCAAGTATTTACAGGTATTTACAAGGTATTTACCAAAAGAGTCATTTTTCGCTTCGCATTCGACGTTCAGAGGCATCTCTACTAGACGAAATCCAAGTATGTATATCTGTGCAAGAACTATCTCTGGTCTTGTTTTCTAAGCGCTTACCAGGTGCATGAGCATTGTTTTGCGACACTTAACGCCCCATCGATTGTCAAACCTCATTCCTAAGAATATCGTAATGGCGGCAGAGGCACCTGAAGGCCCTAAACAAACCAGATACGACGCGTGGACGAGAGAGCAGTTGATCGAGAGACTCAATCAAATCGACAATCGAGCTCAAAAAGTCTGGACTGCTCCACCAGTTGCAAAGGACAAGAAGCCTTTCGACTTCTCTAAGTACTCTCGCCGGAAGATCGCACTCAAGTTCTGCTACTCTGGCTGGGAATATGGTGGTCTGGCATTCCAACCTGCGCCCACCCCACTACCTACCGTTGAGAACGTTCTCTTTGATGCGCTTTCGCGGACGCGGCTGGTCGACCACGGCGGTGGGTTCGAGGCCTGTGGATGGGAAAAGTGTGGCAGAACCGACCGAGGAGTGAGTGCTGCCGGCCAGGTCGTCTCTCTGTGGATCCGGAGCGCGTTGCCTCCCAGTGAACTCCTGTCGCTGACGCAATCATCAGGAACGCCGGAGTGTGTTGCCCAAGGTTCCGATGACAACCAGTTTTTGTCGCTGGCCGTGAAAGAGAACTCTTCAGCGCCCAAGGGAAAGGGAAAGCCACAGAAGGAGTACGACTATGTTGCCATGCTCAACCGCGTTCTCCCAGACACGATCCGCATACTGGCTTGGTCGCCTGTGTTCGAAAGCTTCTCCGCACGATTCTCGTGCACATTCCGCCACTACAAGTACTTTTTCTCTGGTACCCACCTCGACATTCCGCGTATGCAAGCTGCTGCGGACCGCCTGCTCGGCGAGCACGACTTTCAGAACCTCTGCAAGGTTGATGCTCAGAAACAGATAACGAGTTTCCGGCGGAAAATTCTACGGGCAACTGTTACCCCCCTCGACGCCACCGAAGGAGGCGCTGAAGGCATGCATGCACTCGATCTCGTCGGAACCGCATTCTTGTATCACCAAGTCCGCCACATCATGGCAATCCTCTTCCTGGTAGGCTCCGGCTTAGAGCATCCATCGATCGTCTCCCAGCTGCTGAACACCACCGACGAGTTGGAGTCCCCTCATGGGGACGAGCGTTATATCGCGCTGAACCGCAAGCCCGAATATCTGATGGCGGATGCACTCCCCCTCATGCTCTGGGATTGCGGGTATGACGAAACGCAACTGGACTGGCGCACGTCTACCCGTGTGGATGACGACGGCGGCCCTTCTCTTGCATGGTCGCAACTGTGCTACCAGCTGATGGACATCTGTAACCGATCGCAGGTATACCTTTCTCTCAACCGCCACTTTCTCAACGCGGCGAAAAAGTACTCTCCCCAGCTGAAATCGCCGCCGCCTCTTGATAACGACACAAAACATTCGGAGGTAGCTCGAGGGAAACACGAGCGCGGCAAGTATATTAGCATCCCGCTGGGCGGTGGTACTTTCAAGCGTAGCCAGAAATACGTTCCAATCATGGACCGCACACGTCTAGATACGGTGGAGGCCATCAACGCACGCTGGCTCAAGGGGAGGGAGCTGAAGCTCTTGAAAGACGGTGAAAAATCAGGATCTCAGCTGTCCGCAGGCCTATAAGGATATACCTACACTAGTAAGTGTACCTCTCGCGAGCGCCAAATCTCCTCTAACTGTTGCGAAAGTCTGTTCCCCTTCAGATTTTGACTTTCAAGCACAATATATTTTGGGTATACAAGTTCAAGGAATTGGACATAGCGATTTATAGACATCCCAAAATCGACGAGAGCTTGGAGAGTACGATAGCCTGGTTCGCCGCGCTGGAATCCAGCTTTGAGCTCGCATCCATGACGCTAACGGTCGCGATGCAACCCTGCGTGATTGCGCTCGACTCCGAGGGTAATCTATCCGTGCCGCACGTTGCCACGTCCGACGACAAGCTGATCGGCGAGATGCGCGTCAGTACGAATTTATAGCTCGCCGCCGAGGTGCACGACGTGGTCGCTGCGAAGTTGACGTTGAGCGTAGTTTTCGCGGGGAGGATTGCTCCGCTGTTGGCGAGCAGCGCGTTCGTGAGTTTGACGGCGAGCGCACTGTAGATGTTGGCGGAGATGGTAGAGGCCAACGTCGTGTTGGTGAGGGTGGTGTACGAAACCTCCGAACCGGAGGTACCGGAGAAGGCGATGGAGGGTATGCCTTCTAGCGCTGCCTCGCATGCGGCGCCGCTGTGTATAGTTGTGAGCGGATATCTGGGATACGTGTTCTGGAGACTCACATTGTTCCAGACACCAGGGCGCTGAGGATCCCCAAATTGGCTGTGAACGAATTGTGAGGATCTGTACGCGTCCGAAGACTGGAGCAACTGACTTCCTACGTTGGTTCCACTCACAACCAGGGCGGGTGCGGACCCCCACGCTGCAGGCGCAGAGGTTTTGATGCCGTATTTAACGGCGTCGACGCTAAGTTTTTAGGCGCATCGTCTCAGCTTCGAATGATGCTCTGGTTCACAGACGACATACGGATATCCATTGACATAATGGATGTTAGCTAACATAACGATCGCAGTTAGAACAGGCAACGCAAATTCTGATGGGGTTGGATACACGTACGGTCGCTTGCATCTGTGCCATATGCAGGGCTACCCACTGGGCAGGTGTCGAATTCGCAAGCAGTGGTCAACACACTTGGGGTCGTCGAGAATGAACTGGATCCCGATTTATTGACAGCAGGCGCCGACAAAATCACCTGTAGACCATACATAAATTCAGAGACGTGAGAACCTATGATTCAGTGTCAGAGGTCGAACTCACACTGTAGCCCGCCGCCTTGAGAGCCGCGTACTCCGCGCGGATCTGAGCAGTCGCCCAACCATCGTCGTTGGTCATAACAATGTTAGTGGCGCTGCCTCCGAGGAGTGAGATAGCAAGCACGACGGTGACGAAGAGGCGGTTCAACATGATGGTCTGGGAGTGGGGAGTTGAAGGGCTGAGTCTACAGCTCCAACTGTCGTCTTCCTTTAAACTTATCTCTGGGAGCCGACATTGTAACAACGTGCGCGCATAGAAGCCTACTGAAATTCACATTCCCTCCGATTTTGAATGCGAACGAGTGGCATTCAAGCGCTCTCTTCGAGCGGCGGGCCGTTGATCGTTGAAATTAGCGTCGTCAACGCCATTTATATTGACAACGGAGTATTTTAAGCTCTGCGAGGTGAATCATCTTGGGATTATCATGTGTTAAATCCCATTGAATTGATGGACCGCATGGTGCAGGAGAGCAGAGGAGAGCATGGCCTTCTTGTGGCCTTCTAAAAAATCTCGTGGATCGGGCTACAAGGCTAAAAATAAATGGCTTTATTCTCCCGCTGCTTGGCTCACGTCGAACGTGCACCACTAAGAAAATCTCTGTCATATCGTATCGAGCTTTGCTCGTATAAGGATCGGCCACCGGTCCAGTTGCATCATCAAAATGAGATTTTTGAACCTTAGATTAACCTTAGATTCTATTGGCGCGTGCTGCCCGGGCCGTCGGCGCCTATCTAGTTGGAATACCTCGCCATTTATTGGATGGAGGCAAATCGTGCTCATATGAGATCGTGGGGCACGTTCAACCAACGTTCTACTCAAGTTTTACAGATATCATCGATTGCATAGGCCAGGAATCCAGTACAATGTTCACCATCCAAATAGTGCATAGTATGGTCACCAGGTGGTCAAACTATACACACAGCACTTTTCAAGTTGGCTCGACGATTACGAGCAGGTCAAAATCGCCGAAAGCTTGTTTAGTACTATAGCTTGCGTCGCAGAACCAACATCAGCCTTCGTCGAGGCACTGAAGACGCTGACTGTCGCAAAACACCCTTCGCTTATGACCGTCGACTCAGCGGGAAGGAGGTTTGTGCCGCAGGTTGTCACATCCATCGCGCTCTTGTCTGCTGCAATGCGCGTCAGGACGTACTTGAAGGCCGATGGGGTCGTGCACTTGGTCGCGGATGGGAAGTTAACATTGAGGCTGATGCCCGGTGGCAGGATGGGAGCGCCGCTCGCCAGGAGGACTTGGCTGAAGTTCACAACGAGCGATGAATAGAGGTTCGCGGCTACCGTAGACGAGGATGTCGTCTGGGATAGGGTGGTGTAAGAAACCTGAGAGCCGCTATCGCCTGAGAATGCGACCGAGGGGATTCCCAATAATGCAGCCTCAGAAGCGGCCCCACTGGTATGAGGGGAAATCAGCGACAGGCGGGAGAGATGATTGTTTGTGCAATTTATCTTACACAGTTCCAGATATCCCAACGGTACTGGTGCCTAGGTTGTCTGTCGATATGGATCAGCGTAGTCTTCATTGAAAATCAAGTTTCTGTCTCACTGCCAATGTTAGATCCACTGACAACGAAATCCGGCTTGCCGCCAAAGAACTTCGGGGCAAGAGTTTGTATGCCATATTTTACAGCGTCCACGCTAGACTCCATTTGTGTCATAAGAAAGTATTTTCGACCAGTTGATAAAACGACACTAACGGAAAACCATTGACATAATTCAGGCGTGCTGTGTAGTTTCATATCAGCGAGAAAAGGTCGGGCCAAAAGGCTCGGACGAACTATTTGTCGAATTTGACCCTTCCGCTGGGGAGCCCACTACGCATGTATTGTACTCGCATGCAGACGTTAATGTCCCGGGAGTGGTAGTGGATGAACCAGTTCCCGATTTATTCTCTGCCGGAGCTGAGAGGATCACCTGTCAACAATATGGCTCAAATGTTAGTAGGACCTTTGGATAGGTAAGTAGTGTCGATACGAACGTCGAATCCTGCCGCTGTGAGTGCCGTGTACTCGGCCCGGATTTGAGCAACGGCCCATCCGTCGTCATTAGTGAGGAGAATATTTTGTCCGCAGACGACAGCGAGAGACGCAAAGGACAGAAAAGCTGAGAAGGATCGCATGTTGACCTGTTGGCGCAAGGAAGATTCCGCAGAGGATGCTGGAGAATCGGCCACTGAGAGTCCCGCTATTTATTCTTACAAAAATCTGAGGAAAAAATAGCTGGCAGACTTCGTGGCTAAGACACGTGCATAGAAATTGCCACATCGTCCAATACAAAGCTGGCAAGGCCATAGGGCCACTTCTGAGATCCCAAGAAATAGTCCTGGAGCGGAGTGACGAAGAAGATAAGTGTAAGTCACTCATTACCCTGAGTCTGCCAAAACATCCCTCACGTATGATTTGGCATGCGACGACTGGCGATCCAACGTATTATGGACATATATGTGTTGATAAATTATACCATCCACGCCATATTACATGTAGATGGTCTGTGTGGACGGCGTATGTGTTTTTTGTCCTCTAGGCGGACTTGAAAAGGCGGCCATGGAATAGAGCTTGGCATCAATGAGAGAAGGTAATGCTCGGATTTCGGGGACGGGAACGAGGCATATGATGGTGTCCTATGCCAATGATAGTGAGTTCAATAATAGAAAAGAGTAAAACACTGCAACCGGCACCACGCAAGCCAGCGCAGATATTTCTTGTAGACCGACTCCATATTGCATATCGGGTCCATATGCCAGTGAAGCTTGCAATCGCAGTCTATATTTATAATGAGCGATTAGCTAAGTGACCTAGAAAGGACTTGGAAAGCACAGTAGTTATTATTGCCACGTACTGGGGAAAGAGAAACATGGGGTTTTCGTGTCCAGTCTCGCTGCTCGCAACGAAGAACGTTTGTAGACAGAAATATAAGGCCAAGATTGATATTGGGCCGTGACGCAACAAAAGATACGTCCGCAGTCTTCTATCTCAATCCCGAGTCGAGTAACATTATTGCCCTAGAAATGCCGGGATGTGCCATGTGCATTGTGTACATACGTCGCGAGTGTTTATGCGTCAAGATTCGAAACAAAGATTCAATGTTTGTCGATGCACAAAACATTTTTATTGCCCACTGAGAGGCGCCTAGCACGAGATAGAAATCTTTGGCCGTCCCTCAACAAGATGGATAAACTACCCCACTTCAAGGGATATGTCAGCTCAATTACGAACCTGCAGTAAAGAAACCTGCCTCAGTTTTTGCCTCAGTTGAGCACGATAATACAAGGACTTCGAATGCAAGGCGCTTTGTAGATCAAGTATGTTCATGTCCAGTGGATGCGCAACTTTGGTGCAGCTGACCACCCAGCTGTCGGCTTTGACAGGCTCAAACTTGACGATGCGTAAAGCGAAGTCCTCTGCGATAAAGCATTTAGATCTCCTCAGCTGAGTTATGCCTATGCATACGAAAGAGAGCGATCAGGAACTTATTGAGGAGATGATGGTTGTATTGAAAGGAGATTGAATGGTGGTAGTTCCCACGGCCTGGTTTAGTGGCGGGCGATATTGAGCATGCTCTGAGTACGTTCAGCCCTGAGCCCACGATGAGCTCGACCACCCGCTCTTCTTATACCCGGGGCCCAGCGTCCATATTCTCTTCGTCCGTCGAGACGGACGCGAATTCGATTCATGGAGCGGAACCTGCTAGCCGCAATCTAACAGATGTGCCTGAAGAAGAGGGGCACGACGTTCCCCCACCTGTGCCATCCTCGCCATATATCACGACCTCGCCTCCGGCGTCGACGTCAACGTTCAATATGTCGGCAAAAGCACCGAGGAAGCCAACTAGCGCACGAACTCTGGGCAGAACATCGAACGATCAACTTGGGTCGGCGTCAACTGTAACAGCAGTGAAGCGCGCGGCTTCTGCGTCGTCGGCAGCGGTGCCGTCGACCGGCACTGCGAACAACATCCGCGCGCCACGTAGCACATCGAGCACCTCCTCCACACAAAAGTTTCGCGCCAGCCCGCGGCTTCCTCATGATAAAGACGCCCAACCAGCTTCAAGCACAATTATGCATTGGAGTCGGGCGCCAGTATGGGGCTCTATTCCGACGAGGACGATGCGGGCGCACACCGTGACCTTGGTGGACACGACCGCGTGGCTTTTCGGGGGGTGCGATGACAAGGACAGCTCCAAGGATATTTACTGCTTTGACACAGGTGCGCAAATATTTTCTATTATTAAATCTGGCGTCTATTTCCCGCATTTCAGCACACCTCGTTGCGCTTGTTACAGATCTTCGCGTCTGCGCCCCTTTCATTATATGTCTCCAAACCATCTGATATATTACTGACGTCCCATTTCAGAAACAATGCAATGGACACACCCAGATACCGTGGGCGAGCAGCCACCTCCGTGCCGTGCGCATACAAGCACACTCTACGACAAAAAACTGCTCATATACGGCGGAGGGCTCGGATCTGTGTATTACGACACCGTCTACGTTCTCGATACCACATCGCGTCGATGGATACGCCCTAAAATAGCACCCGGACCCCAGCCCGCCGCTCGCCGCGCCCATTCAGCCGTGTATTACAGAGGCAAAGTCTGGATATTCGGGGGAGGGACAGGCCTGACTGCGCTGAATGATGTTTGGGCACTTGAGGTCGCTGGCAGCGCAGGTACTCATTCCCGTCCGATGCGCTGGGAAGCGGTGGAGACATACGGCAAGAAGCCAGGGCCACGAGGCTACCACACCGCGAACTTGGTCGGCAATACCATGGTAGTCATCGGTGGAAGCGATGGAAAGGAATCATTCACGGATATTTGGTGCCTGAACTTGGGTTAGTCGAGTGTCCATCTCCAAAAGTTGTCATATTCTGACCTTGGGTCATCACCCAGATACTTTTTGGTGGAGTCTTGTTAAACAGCAACAACCATTGTACAAACGCTTAGCTCACACGGCAACGCAAGTCGGCTCCTTTATTTTCATTATGGGAGGGCATAACGCTACGGAATATGTCTCTGAACTGTTACTCTATAATCTGGGTAAGACCTTGATTGTCGAGTAACAAATCTCATCGTTTAACTTTTACCAGTGTCATTACAGTATGAACCGCGTCAAGTTCTTGGAAAACCTCCTGCTAGTCGGGGATATCATGCAACAATACTGGCTGACAGTCGTCTCTTTGTTTTCGGCGGCTCCAATGGACAGACAGCTTTTGATGATGTTCACATCTTGGACCTTGCTGCAGGCGCATATCTTCCGCAGGTAACAAGTTTCATCATGGATCCTACCCAAATTGTGCCTGGTTCGCATTCATAGACTGCAATAGTGTGTATGCCGCTCTCAGTGTACTATAACCCCACTCACATATACCGTTCTTTCTTTCTCTTTCTTCTGTCTTGTGATTCGAAGCCAGGTGTTCAGAATCTGTATGCAATTTAGCATGTTTCTTCATTCTCCCTTTCTTACTCTATTTATTTGTGGTCAACCACTCCATGCAGCCAAGAATTATTCATTAAATTTACATTTTCCACCAGTTATCCACATTACGTGCAACATTAAATTATAGAATCCAGTGCCAATCTATGTCATACCAATAGATTGGCTTCATAAATAAAAGACATAAATATTACACAGCCCAGAATTTTACAGTGGAGTACGCGGGTATGGGGAACATGGACTACGCCGTTTGAGAGCGCTTTCTGAACAGCAACGATGCGTACGGGTTCGGCGAGCAGAAAATTTGCGACCAGACGTTCGTCGGGCGCGGTGTGTTGTCGGGGAGTTTGATATCATATGTCAGCAAGGTGTGCGCCAACATGGCCTTGAGTTCGTTGACCGCAAAGAAGCGCCCAGGGCTAGGAAAAAAAAGGAAAAAAAAGATTGATAGATATGTCGATTGCCACGCCAAAATCTTACCATGCATGGCGGCCTGTTCCAAATGTGGTGAAATCATGGCTCGGCGCGACCATTTGGTGCTTCATGCTTTCGCCGCTTCTTTCTCTTTTTTCTGAAAATCTGAAACCGTCGAACGTGTCTGCACCTGTATGGAGATACTGCAATTTATTGTTAACATTCTACGTGACAGACCATGGCATGTAGAATCACGAACATTGTCGAAATGCGTTGCATGTGTGGCCACGCCGATAAATGTTCCGGCAGAGACTGTGGTGCCGTTAGAGAAGGTGAAATCTTTTACAGCCGTCCGCGTAACGAGGACTTCAGAGCAGAAATAAGCCTCGCAAAACCATTCGTGCATAGAACAAGGCCTTACGAGCACCGGTAGCCATTCGCTGCGATTCTTTCAGGAAACTGTCCAGTTTCCACATTTTTCCCATAGCAGCTTTCGTCCACCCCTCCGTTGAAATTACTGCTTCTACTTCTTCTCGCAGGGCCTCAGTGTACTGGGGATAAGCGGCTAAATCATACAGTGCATGGGTCATAGCCTGCCGCGACGAAGAACCTCAGTTTTCACGGTACATCGAATATATACAGCACTTACCATAGACGTTGTGTGGATGGCGGCAAAATTGACGGTCAGGACACGGAGAGAGATTTGCTGCATAGTCCGCTGAGGGCCCCGCGCCTCCTTCAATAACCACGTAATGAGATCGTTCTATTGTATATTACACATTTAATAATCAGCTGGTTATGCAATTCAGAGAGGGTAATACTAATTACTGTAGTATCGTCGGCTTCCAGCACACCCGTTTTTTCTTTCGCGAGGCGCTCTTCCATTATTGGTCCGATATGCTTGATGATTTGCTGGACGCGAGTAGGGGCCTTCGTCAGATATCTTCCAACAACTCTGTTGCAATGGTGCCGTTCAGTATCCTATCGTAATAGATAATGGGTTACAGTTACGGTCTAAGTAGCTTCGGAAATTTGTTAATGGTCTGTGCCCCCCTGAAAACCTCGCCCGCGAATTGTTCATTGAGCTTTCTGTAGTCGGGATCTCTGCCTTGATTCCGTGTGACGATTTGTATCTTGCGAGGAGTAGGTAATGGTACTCACAGAGGGGAAGTCCGACGAATAAGCGATTGCTTGTTCGACAAACGATTTGCACTACGGTTGAATACACACAAGTCTTGGTCCATTCTAGTTTGATGCATCATGTTTTGCTTGACAATTCTAATCGGACGTGCATACCTTCAGTCGGAGGTATCATTTCCTGGAACGCTTCTAATATCTCATCCTTGATTTCTGAAAAACGATAGCCAAGATTCCTTGTCAGCGGCGTCCGAACAACCCCAATGTGAAAAGGGTCTGTGCGGATTTGTTTTCCAAGTACGTAATCTGTATGAAATTTCTAAGACAGAGATATATTATATCAGTAATTCAAATGAGTCTTATAAAGGCCTTAAAAACCTCGTTTAGAGCGTCTGCCGCGGAAAGCTGCTCGTCCGTGGCCTGGCGGATGTCTTCTAACATGTCGGAGCCGCTAATAACGACTATGTATCCTCCCAACGTCGATATTTTGAAAGCAGACCCGCGGTACTTGAGAAATGAACGTAAGATTTTACAAATTCTCAATCTCTGATTTGCGACCAACCTTCTCATATCCTTCCTGAATCATCTGTCGACTTTCACGCAAGTATCGTCTCGCTTCAAGGTATGACGAGATGAGGTCAGATCGTCCTACATTTGGTATGTGGCGCAACTAGTGAACGGATTAGCGAGAGAATGAGACGTGGAAACAGAACTGGCGCACCTGGTGAGTAGGAGAGCGTAGGTACTTGACACTAGCGAAGCAGATAAAAGCCAGCAATGCCGCTACAGGCCATGAAAGAGGATAATTATCGAGCATTCCAGTGGTGGCCGAAGATATGTCCTGTTTATACAGCATCTCTGGTCTTCTGCCATTGGGCTGGTTTATATATTGCGGTGGTTCTGTCCCCTAGGATCAAACCTGGAGATAAGGGAGCCGTTCAATTCATAGGAATCCGTGCCGTCGTTAAAAGAACGGCGGTATGAGCTAAATTCGGCAGCCATGTGTGTCAAGACGGTTTGACTAGAGCTTGACTGTGACGGATCGCTCGACGCTCTCGCGACTCGACACTTCGAGTTCACGTGAGCTCGGGCCTTCGATCTCTTCCGCTCTCTGA